>CAHIKZ030001336.1:635000-662500 GCA_903632075.3 Acanthosepion pharaonis
ATCATGAAATGTTGCAGGTTACCTATATATTTACTTCATCCAATGAAGTATGAAATAAAATTATCATTTTGTTACTAAATCATCATGACCAATTCACTAAGCACATCATCTTTTCACACATTGATACGCGACATGAAACTGAAAGTAAATTATTATTTGATGTGAATTCTCAGAAACTGTCTTTATGATTACTGAGATCCACTTCCAACAAATGAAAACATTGAATAATTTTCCCATCGGATTCCTCTGAAAACTAAGTAACCTCGTCTATTTCACATGGACAATTCAGCTTTGCGCGAAACTTCCTGCATTAAATATTGATTAATAAGAGAGAAAGTTTCTCTTCTACTCGGTAACTGCACTCAAATTCTTCACTATTATCTACTGTAAAGAAGCAATTAAAATATCATGGCATATACGTTCAGTTTGAAAAACAGTTCGTCTTCCTTTGAAAAATCTAAATGTTTATATTCGGCGTAAATTACTTCCATAAATATTAATGAGTAAAAACAAAAACTGAAAATTGCTTTTTTTCTTCTTATTCGCTAATATCGTTTCTAAATGTTTCAGTTACTGCACAGGGAAGTGTAGGAATATAATCATTTTTCAACCTACAGAAAATTGTAGCATCGTATCTTAACTGTTTAGTAAAATCCTACCTCCATAATAAATGGTCGTTCAGAAGATTAAGTAACGAAAATTGACATTGAATGAGAGAAATGTACGAGAGTAAGTCAAAACTTATCTGCTCATTCGCAATGACATATCTTAAGGCTTGTCAAACTGCCTTCTACTCATACGGGCTTGTAGTTGGTACTATTTGTCTCGCATAATTGCACCAATTTTCTTCCTGCTGTGACAGTGTAAACATAGCCGCTCCGCTATCAGTGAGCACAAAGGGGCAACAACTGTGTTAAGAATTTGCAAAGAACATCCTACCTCTTCGAAAATAAGTCGCCGGTTCGCCATCACAGTCTCTCCTGATTGTTGATTCATCTTGTCAGTGGTGGATGTTGACGGACGCCCTGCTCGTTCTTCATGCTTCACACTTGTCCGGCCACTTCTCGATCCATTCATGCACACTTCTCCGCGGTAGCGCACTTTCAGCGTATTGAGTTAAAATGCTCTTTTGTAATTGGATAATTGCTCTTTGTTCCTCCCTGGTGCACACTGCTGGTGGAGGGGCCATTTTCACAGAATTGTTCAGAAATGCAGTATAATAAACCAAAATATATGTTATTTTGAAAATATTTTGACTTACCCATGCAGGTTTCAACAGCGTTAGAAGGGCCAGAATTTACACACACATTTTTTACAATAATGACCACCATGCTCAAGACTCAAGAGCCACTCAGTGTAGAGTGTTACAGAGTAAGAATTAAATATATATTTTATTACGAGATATGGGGAAGAAAACGGTCCATCATAGACTTGAAGTTTGTACTGCATGCTCTTGGGAATCGGTTCCAAAATGTAGCGGTTTCTTCGAAAGAACCTGCTGGAGTGGAACATTACATCATTGGCATAGCGGGTCTTTGCGATGAAATGGAGAAACTGAGGAATATATTTTGGCTGAACACTTTCAGTAGAAATAGCATTGGAATAGAGAATGGCTGGAAAACTTTCGTCTTTGCAAAAGTGGTTACGGTGTGGAAAACAGTTTATCACCCACAAGACGATTTTCGATTATACTGAGAGTAATCTTTATCTGGAAGGAAAAAAAATCAGGGCAGCTTCAGTCCAGATATGTTAGCAATCCACAAATTTCAGCGTGGTCAAGCTCTTGTAAATGACGGACATAATAGTAGCAATATTTCGTATATACGTGTTCCACTTGAGGTCTAAGATGAGTTATAGTCTCAAGAGGATCTCGGGAACTTCCTGAGATAACATCAATTCATCGCGATAGAGAAAAATTCAGGATCTGCTGAGTGATGATGGAACGTCACTAGTTTGGTTTTTGTGGCCATGAATAGGTAAGTTCGGGTATCTGAATCTATATTTGAGACCAAGAATGGGGAATGGGATAAAAATAAAATTTCAAAAAAGAAATAATGGTTTGACCGATTGAGTCTTATATTTGGGGGAGAAAAATAATGCAAAACCTCAGTTACAATTTTACACCACGTAAAGCTGAAAATCCATGGACAGTTAGCTTCAAATTTTTAAGATGTGGCCTCTTCTAAACCTAGTTGTATATCCCTGGTAACTTCATGCAGCTTTCTGTCACTTTCATTTTTTATTGATATTATTTTTTATTATATCATTTTAATAGGATTAATTGTGTTGTATTGCGAGAAGTAAATAAAATTTAATGGGGAAGATTCAGACATTAGTGCATTGTCAATATATTTTTCGCCTGAAAATTATCTTTCTCATTATAATTAATATATTTAATTATTTTCCATTTGTCATTCGATTAGGCGCTCATATATTTCTACAACTGTACATATGCGAAATCTATCCTTTTTATGCTCATATTATAATTATATAATTGATTGTATATTTTGTTTACCTTTTTCGGAGTATTATGCCATCTATCTATCTATCTATCTATCTATCTATCTATCTATCTATCTATGTAAATCTGTTCATATCTATCTATGTGAATCTGTTCATATCTATATATGTGAATCTTTTCATATCTATCTATCTTCTCATCTTCAGTCATTTTTCTTACAGACGTGATGTGGTTTCCCTGTGTCTTTTCTACAAATATTTTCATGGCTACTGCTCTGACAAGCATTTTTGCCTGCTACTCCGACTAAAGGAATTTAGCTACTAGATTGGCATATATGTCTGACACTTGTACGGATGAAATTGTTTTCTTTTCACGCACTTCCGCTTAATTGCTTCCCTGATAACTACCATCTTCAAAGATTTTAATGCATCGTCAATCGCTATCTTCTGTCGATTTAAACTCAGCTTATCTTTTATCCTTTCCTAAATCCGTTTATACCCTTTTCTCTCAATTTCGCTCTCTATAGTCCCCTGCGTACTAGTGGCAATACTGCCATGATTGGGGTGAAATGATTGAAAATAAATGAAATGGAACGACTATATCGAATCAATTACAACATCTACTGCTAGGAATGTTGTCATACCAGAACAAAATCATCGTCAGAATCCATCTAACACATTTAAAAATCTACCATTCGGCAGTACATCGAATAATGTTGTTATATCTGGAGCTCCTACAATATAATTCGAGATTCTAGACAAAATACCAGGAAGGGTCTCTAATGTAATCGATACTGACTAGGCTTTCAATTACTTTCTCGCCGACGTGATGTGGTTTCCATCTGTCTTTTCTACAAATATTTTCATAGAAACTCATATGATGTGCTTATTCCCTATTGCGTCAACTCTGTGAAATTAAACGTGAAACTAGGACTCACAGCTTTACTATGAATAAGCAAGAAGCAGCCACCAATTTAATTTTAAAAGTGTTTTTTTCACGCACTTTTCAAGTGTGGAATTCCATTCCGACACTTTGTTTTCGTTATAGCCGAGAGCTTCAAAATATTGTATACAAGGTCAATCGTCATTTTCTGTTTCCTTGAAACTATTTATTTAATGGAATTTTCACAATCGTACCCATCAATATGATCTCATTTTCTTTCACTCACTGTAACACCGTGTACTTTACTGGCATTATCGCCTTGCTTTTCTATCTATCTATCTATCTATCTAACTACCTATCTATCTATCTCAGTCTGTTCATATCTATCTCAGTGATTTCCTGTATATATATATATATATATATATATATATATATATATATATATATATATATATATATATATAACATACATATATGTAAGTTGAGAACGATAAGACAACAATTCCAAGATTTGTAATATTCAACTTAAAAGAGGGCTCAAGTCGAGCAATATTATTTATTTTAGTTTATTATATGGAAAACAACAATTTACTATCGCCTGATGAGATGCATTGATACGCATCGAAACACGACAGCAGATGTGTAGCGATTTTGACATGTTTTCGATGTAATATCCTAATACACACACACACACACACACACACACACACACACACACACACACACACATATATATATATATATATATATATATATATATATATATATTTGGATACCTGTCTGAGTAAAGTAACCTGTACGTGCCAATAATCCTACGTCTTTTTATTTTTATCTTTTTTCCTCCCGTATAAAATTGTTAAGAGCTTTCTCTTTCTCCTATCGCTCTTTTTTTTCACTGGCAGTGGCACTGAATTAGGGTAAATATCAGCTTTCCATTTAATAGCCACGTTCCTGTCGTTCATTAACAATGAATCGGAAAATCAATGTATGTGCCAAATGTGTTATACCCAATTTATCTTCTTATTCATCCCTTGCTTATCTGTTCCTTCCAAGTTGATGCAAATCTAAAAATATTGAATTCCAAGGCCAACAGAACCTTCCCCCATTTATAGTTTCAATAGTATCTTAAAATTAATTTTAACATGTTCAATACTCAAATTGTATCGCTGCCTATCTGCATTGGCAGCCTTTGTCTATCAGTTTCTCAGTTTGTCAATATCTGCACCACATTAGATTCTTTTCAAAAAAATAATAAACAACACCTAATACAGAGCAGCAGAATTCGAAAGCGTGTATGTATCATTGCATTTCCTAGCAATAAAAGCCTGAACTATGGAATGAAAGAATCGAGCTCCTCAAAACTTTGGCCTGATAAATATTGTTAGATTAGCGACGTCTATGGAAAAGAGGCGCCACAGTAGACAGTAGGTCTCATACCACAAATCTTTTTAAAATTTTGAACTCAATCAAGATGATATTGAGAAATAAGTTAATACGTCTAAGTTATTGCAGATAAACGCCATTTGGTACTGATATACATTCTTTGAAAATAAGGTATGGTAGAATGAGCCGAGTATTTCCCGAAAAGGTAGAAATAGCCGAGCATTTTTCAGCCTTTTAACAATGGAGAATACATATGATTTGCACTAGATGCCTAGAGTTAATTGATATTAAATTGACGTTCATTCATCGTGATTGGAGAAAATACGGGAGATGATCGGTAAAGTTGCAACAATGCTACATTGGTTTTGATGCATTGAAAGCGAAGTTCAGTAGAGAGATCATCGGTAATGTTCTGAGTAACTTGAATTTAACTTGAAGTGTTTCAATAAACAACAGTTTTATCTTCATAGATGTTTACTAATGAGCTGAGAATGTCCCTTGACAGATGGCTACATATAGAAAGACCTTAGGTCCAAGGTCAGAGTCTTCGGAGTTACCTGTGTTTATCTCATGAGTTCAAGCTAACTCGTTACATGCAATTGTATTTATAGTATGTATGAATCGGAGAGAATGGAATAATACCGTAAACTCTTGCTTAGCTGCCATAGATGGGTTTGGGCAGGAAATATCGATACTTGTTAAACACTTTTGAGATATCTAAGGCCATCGAAGTGAAGAATTAAACGTCAAAAACGAAACCCGTAGTATTTGCCACTAAATAGTCTTTTCTTCTGGTTGGGAATCAAATATCCTATTGAAAAGAATCGTCACAAAGACTTTGCTGGTGACAATAAGGAGGATGATGGGATGATATTGTGCTGGAGATGAATGCTTCCTGGCCTTCGAGAAAATAAGACAAGAATACGTGAACATTTCTGTGTCAGGTAACGATTGAATCCCTTTGAAAAGATTGGAGAAAGTTTGGCTGAGATATTTAAATACAACGTAGCCGAGAATTTTGAATACGTTCTTAGAGTTTACACTTTCTTAATATTGGCATGTGTCTTTATGTTTGGATATTTACGTATAAATTGGTCGATGTGCTTCATAAGATGTAATAATATTGAAGTAATTTCAATGGTAATGTCAAGGTGGAAACAATGGAAATGTCCATAATTATATTTTTCATATAATAGTGAAATAAAAATTGTATTATTATTATTTAAAATAAGAAAACATAAAATCTTTATCCTTATAAGAATTTCCCCTTAAATCTAATTTTCAATGTCATATAACACCCTGCGGTTAGATCTAATATTGTAATATAATATATATTAGTAATATTAGTACAGCAAGTCTTCGTAAACATTAACTTACCAGATAGTTTAAATTGGTATATAAGATCCAAGATATATATTTGTGTCATAGGGATTCATATATACCATCAGAAACAATTGCTCAGAATTTGATTTTAATTATTCCTGTTCAATAAATATTGCAAATTCATCATCGAATGTTTCCAATTCATTCGAGTGTTATGCTATTAGCTGAATATGTCGCAGCCTGGCAGAAGATGCCTTTGAAGTTTCTTATAATAAGCGAGAGAAGAGCTTGTAATAAGTATTAATACCACCGAAATTAAATAGATTTCTATCACCGCAGTACATACCATGAATTCCCTCCAGTCATACTGAAGCGTTGTGCCCTGAATGAAATTTTTTGCCTGGAACGTCATAATACGATCTACAACTAAATATCCCGGTAAATGTTTGGCTCCTAGTAATGCTCCAAACAGTATTTGATTTTAACTGTTACACACTAGTTCGGATCCGTCTAACCAGGTTTTTTTTTGTTTTTTTTTTTTTTACTTTTTTTCTGATTGCCGGGATTCCAAACATTTAACAACAACAATAACAACCTATTTGCTTTAAAATAAAACATATTAATGATTTTGCTTTTTCTAAAGGAAAATTAGAAGCAGAACATCAGTTGAAATAATATTTATATATTATTCTCAGTAATATGCAATAACAATGAAGTGTTCAAGTTTCCTTGCAGCGAAATTTGTTTTCTAAATTAATTAAGTATTCGTAGTTTAGTATGAATTGTGTGGACAAAATTAATTTATGACTGTCAGTCTAATGTATTTCTGTGTTCACAGACAAATCCGTAGTCGGCGACTGCGGGCTGTTATCTCTTTATTCTCTGTGTGTGTGTGTGCGTGTGTGTGTTGACGTGAAGATCAAACTGGCCGCCAAAATTCTTTTGAACCCCGAGAAACATTATGCTTCCATTTTCATATACTGAAGGGAGATACAAAATCTAATTTCATATAGGGGTGTGAACTTTTTGAATACCAAGTTTTCATTGTTTTCTGAAATGAATGCCACACGGGTTCTCGATTTTTTTATTTCGTGAATTTTCCGTAGTGATGAAGGGAGTCAATTTTGGAAATTGTCCAAAAAATAACAAGTGATAGGTCTACAAATAAGCCCGCCAAATATTTTGGTGGTATTTGCTCTAGTAATTATTGTTTATCAGACAAACATTCTGATGGGATTTTATTGGTTGAAAAAATATATACAGGATTTAATTCCTATACACTAATTTTACAAAAGCTAAATGAAACCAAGAGTTAATTATCACTGCAAATTTTAAGCTGGAAAAAAGTCCTATCCTCACTATCAGATCTTTGTTTCGGCTTTGTTGGGGACGAATTATTTTCCATCCTACACACACTTTCTCACAGAGGAAACATCCCTTGTTTCTCGCTTATCCAGCGTTATTTGCACGACAGATATTCAGGCAAACTACATTACTTGATTTTACCAGTTCAGATGTTTAAAGATGAAACCAAACAGGTCATCTCCTCTGAAAGGATTCACTCTCCTTCACTTTATATTCAATTGGTAATGAGGAAGTTCTACTCAAAATAGTTACTCTGGCACTGCTGCTTTGTAAAACAGAAGAGGTTTCCCCGAGCATTATAGTTATCGCGTCAAGCGTTATCGAGATGACATATTCTTATAATATACATTCATTTGTTTATCCTTTTTCACAAACTTACAATATTCACGAACCCCATCCCTTGCCTCGCTCTTGCATGGGTATTGGCTGAAAAATACTAAACAAACAAATCACACACACACACACACACACACACACACACACACACACACACACACACACACATATATATATATATATATATATATATATATATATATATACCGAAAAAGCGAATTTGTAAACAGTGATTATAACTGCTGATAATGCAATGCTCTACCAACGGATTGAGTTCTCAAGGACACTGGCGTATTTATGAAAAATAAATACGAAAAAATTGCCTTTTCTCTCTCTCTCTGATAAGCATCGATAACCTAGGGGTTAGAATCTCCCACTGACAACAAATCGAACTGAGGAGATGTGATACACGGAAACAGTCCCTCTGTGGACAATATATATATATATATATATATATATATATATATATATATATATATATATATATATATATACTCAACTAATGCGATTATGCTACCAAGGTGAATAGTTACTGGTTCCTCTGAGGAAAGGGAATGACACGATTTAGGGAGGTGATACAACAATAAACGAAAGATATTCTGAAAGTTAGAATATGTCGAATGTAGTTCGATTTAAATTTCTGAAGTTTGTAGATATGAGGGAAGCAATAAATAGAAAGAGAGTAACACAGGTGAGAAGTGCGAGAAAAGAAACTATTAGAATAGCAATTTCAACAGTAAAACGATTTGACTTAATTTGCCACAATTTTTACATATACTTGCAGAATATACACGACCAATGTTTACTAATAATCGCAACTCGAAATACACTCTTTTTTTACGTATAGACTTAAATATCAAACCGAAAAAGTTTACCTAAACCTTCAACTATATACACGATCACTGTTTAGTTAAAACTTCAAGTATATCTGCAACAATGATTACCTATACACACAAATATATACACGAGCAATGACTACAAAATGGAAACACGGCCAATATTTATCTATAGACTTAAGTATCAACCCGAACACTGTTTACCTCTCCCTTAAATATATAAACGACCAGAGTTTACCTATAACCTCAAGTATATGCAAGACCAATTTTAACCATTAAACTCATCCTAAAACATGACAAATATTTACATACATAATTGAGTATAAATAGGACCAGTCTTAAATATGGATTCGTATATACACGTATTGTATATTTAAATATAAAACAGACTTCAACAAAAAGGATTGAATTCGGAAAGAGAATTAAGTGTCTTATTGGTAAGTAATGATGAAACCCAGTAGTATAGTGTATTTTCATGATATAATGTGCTATATAGGAATAGTTATTACTTATGATGATGTTATTTATTTTAAGATTAAGCAAATTGTAAGAATTCACACAAACTTTTACATAGACACGATTGCTGCTTTTTTTTAATTATATCTTCTATTGTTAACAATAACATAAAATGCTATTTTTTCCTTTGATAAAGTAATAATCTGCAAAGATGAAAATCTAAAAGATACATGAAAAATACCCGATACGTAAGATATTGAAAATAAGGTTTATGCTTTTTTGTGTCGGACGGATATTTTCATACCCAAGAAACTTGGGTGCAATACAAAATCTGAAAAAATGCTGGAACTTTCTGCACTTTCTAAATATTCACATCAACTGCAAGCAAAATAGATCTAAAAAGTTACCAGTGTACTATTATTGCAAGCGCCGACATTCCTTAGTGGCTAACAATTGAAACAACCAGATAAAAGAAAAAAAGATGTTTTTACAGCGGTTTAATCTCCTAAGAAATAAAACCATCGTACTTGAAGTAAGCCTCTGATTAGAAATACTGAGACGTCATGTTTGTTTAAGAACAATCCAGACAGCAACAACAACTATATATAAAATAATATATCGTAAAAAATATTTACAAAGAAAAATTTTAGATTGGATAAATAATTTGAGAAGAAACGTACGGGCTGAATCGATATTTCCAATAACTAATTACTGTTGTGCATTTTCCTTTTTAACATAATCTATTTTAAGCTGATTATCGCTTTAGAAAACATCTAGTCTGGATCCGAGAAAGAAACGTCAATTTATTTGCTATTTCATCAAGAGATGAGAAATAGGCAAGGATCTTTTGCTTGTCTTACATTTTTTTTTAATAATTCTAATAAAATTTAGGCATAAATTTATTGAAAGAAAATGAAATAAATATTAATTATACGTGACGCATAAAACGTATTTTTGGTTAAATTATTTATTACAATACCACTTGTTTATTTTCTGAAAGTAATTTTTATTTTTACAGCAGTGTTTACTATGTACAAGTCCCGGATCTACTCGAGGTAGAACGTTACAGTAAGTGTCAGTTCATGTGGAGAGGATGGGAAGATAAAGGCTAACCCTAAACATGAAAAAGTTAAGATTGCAGTGATCGGGAAAACATCCACTTGGGAGTTAGTTACACAGAGTAGTGGTTCGCTGGAAGAAGCTGTTCGATTAGAACTTACTTCTCACAAATGGAAAACTGGTGGAATGGGGTTGGTTTGCTATAATGTGAGTAGCATAATGAGAACTGGCCGGGAAGGTTAGAACTAGCAGAACAGAAGAATGCAGTTTGTCCGAGCATAGTAGTAGCGATACTGCAGTGAAAAGCTTGCTACATTCCGCTCAGAGAGAGAGAGAGAGAGAGAGAGAGAGAGAGAGTATGGAAATAATTTTTCATTTACAATGCATATTATATTAATAATACCCCACAATACCTCACAAACTAGAAATAGGTAGGGCGAAAATGTTCCGTCAAAGATTTATGTAAAAACTTCTGTATTAATTAAAGTACAAAATCAAAATTCTGGATTCAAAATATAATTGACAATGATACTGGTAAATAGTTGCTTCATTTTGTCACCCCAAGGAATATCTGACGCATGTCATGCATTATATATAAAGAAAGATAGCGCAGATCCCAAATGGGATATTGCGGTCATATCTAGACTGGATGTGCTCAATCCTCAATTTGCAGTTTTGACAGAATCCCGAATTCTTTATTGCTCTTTGCATTGATAAATTATTTTCAAATTACTATACTTGTTTATATTTTCTCCTATAGACGCAGAATTGCAGACGTTTAAACTTCATCGTCATAAATTCTATTTGTCAAAAAACATGTCAACATTGTTTTCAGATTTTTATTATCCTTTAATTTAAGCAAGTATTCTATTACTCTCACCTGTCGTTCACGGCTGATTTCTCTCGCCGTCCGTGGCTGTACCTGACAGTCTATTATTGATGATATATATGAGCTTTTGACGATCTGATTACTTGATCAAATTCATTGTCTTAAAGAAGTTACTTATTCCGTTCCCCAAGTATTATTTCAGTTAATACAATAGAATCTATAGTAACACCTATATAATTTATTCTGGCACTGTATTAGTGCTGTCGTGAATCCCATGTGATATCTGCAGACTGTGGCAACGTCGCTTCATGCTGAGTGTACCGGGTTGATAGTTTTCTGGTTGCTGTTCCCAACTGGTATTTAGCATCCCGAAGTCTTGTGTAGCGGCTTGAGCAGCTGCTCTGATCAACAGTTGCATAACATCGTGATGGCTGTAGTGGCATGTCAACAGGATGTGATGAAATGACGCTATCGGTTTATTTTACACGCGGTACGTCAAAACACATCCGATGGAATATTAACCCCCCAGGTATTATGGCAACTGGGTGGCCACGCTATGTCGCAGGCTGCGCCAGCTCTTATCTGTCCATGTTACATGTCCCTAAAATTTTATTTCTTCTTCAACTAAAGTGACCGTTCAGCTACTATTAATTTAGGCCCTCCGACCTGGTTCTGTATTATTTTTTTTTTCTTTTTTTCCTTTTCCTCTTCCTTTCTTTTCTTTCTTCGTCTGAACGCAATTAAAGAATTATTCTCAAGTATCCAAAATGACAAACGAAAAAACAATCAAAGAAACAAACCTAAACCAACTCAAAAACTAAAAAATACTTTTAAACCCTTTAACAGAATTGCAGACGTTTAAACTTCACCAACATCAAAAAACAGTCAACATTGGTATTCGGACCAAATTCTAAATAGACAGTGTTGAATCGTTCATCCATTGTCTTAAATAAGAAATTCCGTTCCCCAAGTATTATTTGTTAATACAATAGAATCTATAACACCTATATAATTTATTCTGGCACCGTATTAGTGCTGTCGTGAATCCCATGTGATATCTGCAGAGTGTGGCAACGTCCTCATGCTGAGTGTACTACCTGATAGATCAAAATCCGTCAATACCCTCCTCTGACTTCTCGATTGACGGTTACCTTCCTTTCCTAAGAAAGGACTCTATTACCCTTACATATTATGGCCTAGGAAATTTCCAACGATTCACAAAACAATGAGACCATCTGCTCACCAACATCTGGCAAGGACCAAAGACCTCATTCTTCGATTGACGGTTACCTTCCTTTCTCTACCCACATGCATGGTCTGGGAATCTCGCACGAGACCATCTCTACTCGCACACACACACACACTCGAATCTCCAGATCATTCATACGTGTGTCTCCGTCTATCCCGCCACAAATCTAAAAGCTATCTCTTCTTTCTTCATCGATCTCCATTCTCCCAAGACTACACAAGCATATTTGTGTTCGGTGACATCAACGAACATCATACCAAATAGCTTAAACATTCTGTAACTGACCTTTCTTGTCTAAAACACATAACTGCTCGGTCTCCTAATCTCCCACACAAGTGGTCTACTTTCCTTCGCGTTTTCGCCGCAGCCATGATGGTAAGTTTTGCCTTCTGGATCCCTGATTTACCTCCATCCCCGAGACTTGTCGTGCCACGCATTTATACCCTCTTGACAACACTGATCATGTCGGCGTGTCTGTTTTCATCTCCCCCAGTAAAGAAACTTTTACCAACAGAATATCTTTCTATTATCAACGAGCAGATTGGGACTCGTTCCGAGATTTCCTTCGTGATGAACCCTGGAATGCTATCTTTAACCTCCCCGTCCATAACTGTGTGCCTAAGATCTCATCCTGGCTAAAAGCCCGAATCGAGGCTTTCATCCCTACATCGAAATATAAAGTGAAATCGCATTCATCTCCTTGGTTCACAGCTGCTTGTGCAGCAGCTATTGCCCACATAAATCACTACTTCCGACTATACCATAGAAACATGTCTGATTACAGGTGACCCATCTTTGTCACTGCTCATAATGAGTGAAACCATGTCCTCAAAGAAGCAAGGTTACTCTTTGACGAAAAAAAATAAATCAATGTAATGCGTCTCGCAAGTTCGGTTCAAAAGAGTTTTGACGGGTCTGCAAAGGCGTGATGAACAACAGCAAACTCTCAATGCCCATTTTATTCAATCAATTTGATGCCCTCTCGTCAGCTGATAAGTGCTTTGCTCGTAAGTTCTCATCCAATTGAATGCTAGACTTGACTAGTGTACCCACACCGGACTTTCTCCTTAGAACTGAGGTTCTTCTGAGTGAGATGCACATAACTCAAACATTGGTATTGAGCATCATCTCAAAGGGACGGGATACCAGCCATTGTCCTGAATAAATGTGCTCCTGAATTGGCTGTTGTCCTCTCTAAACGTTGCAACTACTGTCTCACTGACTCTTTCTTTCCAGTCTTTGGGAAATCCTCATCTGTTGTGAGTGTTTTTAAAGACTGTGGTGACCCTTCTGACCCGTCTAGCTACCGTCCTATCATTGTACTACCGTTCTTCAGCAAAGTCTTTGAGGCTTTAATCTAGGCCGAAAAGGATAAGCACCTTACTTCACATAATCTGCTCTCCGACAAGCAATATTGTTTCCGCTTTGCCCGATCTACGGGTGACGTACATGCGGCCATAACTGAATTCATACCAAGCACTCAACAATAATGCTGATGCTCGAGGTGTGGCGCTAGACACCACTAAAGCGTTTTGATAGGGTTTGGCATGCTGGCTTTCTTCGTTACTTTCAGGGACACGGTATTACAGGGCGATTATTTGACTTTATACCATAATTCCTGTCGAACCGTGAAATGAAGGTCACCCAAACGGGTACTCCTCCGGCTCCTTTATCACAAACGCTGGTATTTATAAAGTTCTATCCTGAGGCGTACACTGTTCGTGATCTTCATCAATGACCCTCCCGATATCAACAGTAGCCTAGTTGGCATCTAAGCAGAAGTCACCACTATTTACTGCCGCCTCAATAGTAAATCTAATATCATTGTCAAAACTAACCTGGTTGATGGTCTCGAAAAGTGATTGACTGAGGCAAGAAATGGCTTGTAAACTTTAATGCCTCCTTTACCCAACACAGAAATCCCTTCCTGTCATCCATCAGAATGACTGATGCCCAACTCCTAGAGAGCACCTCGTTACGCCTGTTTGGTCTCATGCAGTCCCCTGACATGGGGCGGAATAGATAAATTAAATCAATAGCTTCATCTTCCGCAAGGAAAGTTGGCTCTCTGTGTCGTGCCAGAAAGTTTTTCTCGTTTGAGTTCATGTTTGGTGCTCCCGCTGTACCTCTCGATGTCCTTGACAAAATCCAGAGACGAATATGCAAGATGATAGATCTAGGCCTTGCATCTAGTCTACAATCGCTATCCCACAGACATGCTGTGGCCTCTTTCTTCCTCTTCTACAAATATTTTCACGGCAACTGTTCCGACGAGCTATATTCGCTGATTCCCGGACTACATAAATTTAAACGTTCTATCATCTACATACGTGCTGGCATCTCACTTCCAAACTTTCACTGTGAAAACGGTTAAATGCAACCGTCTCTTCTTCTCAAATAGTTTCTCCTCCTGCACTTCCCGTCTGTGGAACTTCCTTTCCGCTTAATTTCTTCCCGCGTGACTATAATCTTCAAATATTCAAATGTAATGTCAATCGACATCTGATTCCCTGAGCTTGTTACACATACTTCTCTATATCCTTTCCTCAAACACGCCTCTATAGTCTTGTTCTCAATTCTTTGTAACTCTTTACGTGCTAATCGCATTCCCGCCATGCTTGGTGTGAATTGCCTTAAAAATATTAGATGATGGGAACTGTTGACAGGTTATTGAGGAAGAACTGAAACAGCGTATTCAAAGGATAAAACATTAGAAGATAGCTCGGGAGCACATTCCGATAGGACAACTGCAGGGGTCCCGTCACATCCGCATGTCTTGTGGGGATCCAAATTAGATATCAGAAGTAATAACGCTTTACACATATCACTCAACAGAGCTTCCCTTTTCGGTTGAAATTCCTCCACATGAGTTGAGCGTAGAGCAGGAAGAAAAATTCCCACGAAAGCACTCTGATTTATCTGAAGTAGAGGTGATACTTAAAATTTGACAGATGATTTACTGTTGTTAAGCATGTCAGCGTGTAAACTCTAGAATCAACATAAGCCATATGGTGTCTCAATTTATCCGCATATATATATATATATATATATATATATATATATATATATATATATATGCAAGAATAGAAAGTCAGCAAACAATAACATAACGTGCATCATAGCCAAATGTGTTCAGTTACAGGTAGGTAAGCCGGATCGCTAGATGGACTTCGACTGAAAGTGTTCCGTAAAATATTGTTATGATTCCCTATTCACATTTTGTGCTTCATTATTTAATTTACAAAACAATTCCTTTCGATCCAACGTCATCATGATCCCTCACATCCATAAAATAATATAAATTTCCCCACCAGGTTAAAGTCAGGCAACTGTCAAGCAAATCTGTAGTACCACAGTGAATATTAACTGTAGCCCATTTTAATTCACCAGGCTAAAAAGAAAAAAAAAAGTACAGTTTAACTCTTCTCAGCTATTAAAATCGAAAGATGTGAAAATCATGACTTGTGCAGCACCAACGCATTTATTATTATTTTCTTTGATTTATATTCTATACTATTTTTCTGGGTTGTAATTGGAGAGCTCAGGTGTGAAATGGCATCACAATATTTTCCTTGAGTATTTCTGTAAAAATAAAAGTCGCAATCTGTAACTAAATAGTTTATACATAGAGAAAGTCCGCCGCTAGGTGTGAGTTGTATTTGTGAGTACAATGTGTTGTAATTATCTAAGGCATGGACTGACAGAAATCCCTTCAATGAGTCTATCAGAACCGTTTCCAATCAACCCGAGGGCTCCAACTACAACTGAAATTACTGATCTCCGCATGTGGTAAATTTTTGTAACTTCACTTCAAGATAGTTGTATTTCGATAGTTTTGTTGCATATCTGCAATAATATATCATATTCAGCAAGAACTGCCATATCAATAAGAAAGCACATTCTTTTTTTTTGTCTAATTGTATTGTCAGTGTGTATTCTTCTTCTTTCTTTTTTGCTTGTTTGTTTGTTGCTTTCTTTCTTTCTTTCTTTCTTTTTTGCTTGTTTGTTTGTTGCTTTCTTTCTTTCTTTCTTTCTTTCTTTCTTTCTTTCTTTCTTTCTTTCTTTCTTTCTTTCTTTCTTTCTTTCTTTCTTTGATTGTTTGTTTGTTGGTTTGTTTGATTCTTTCTTTCTCTCCTCTCTTCCTTTATAGTGAAGTGCATTGAATACTTGAGGAATCGCTATTTCTTAAACGTTGGTTGCCTTTGAACGGAATGTGTATTGTCAACACATTTTAGAATCTAAGTGGATGGAAATTAAAGATATATATTGATTGAGCAATCGTAAATTAGTGTCCAAAATTAAACAATTATATATCAATAAAACTGTCAAACCAAAAATAAGCCAACATAATACAAAGATTATAAAGCGCTTTTCAGAAAAAATTATGAATAAAATCACTTACTGTTCAATTTAGCAACACTTCGAATCGTTTAAATCCCATACACAGTAACAACTGCCAGACAAATATACAAATCCCTTTGTATGGCAAAAATATTTTATCATGGTTCATTTAATACTTGAGTATAAAATTAAGAAATATTTTCTGACTCCTAAATATTAAAAGGATACTTAATATATCCTTTCTGATACACAATTTATAGGACACCAAATACATTAATTTCATATATTCTTGGTTCAGTAACTTTACGAACTAGTGTAGAAAATATAAAGCGAGATCATTATAGGTTAAGTTTTGGAAATATTTAAATTTTAGATCAACATATGCCGACAACAGAGAGTCAATCAAAATGAATAATAATCAATATTCTGGCGTGGTATCTAATGCAATAACATACAACAAATAAAATCTAATACAACAGCAGTGAGTTATCTCACATGTTTAACGATCGCATTACTCAGATATGCGTAACAATTATTGTAATATAATCTTCATTGGTGTTCATTTGTCTTCCTTTTACATAGACAGCACAGAAATTGCATTAGATTATAAAAAAAAGGATTCTTGACATTTCTTGTTGTTCTATCGGATACTTTGCAATTGGAATTCCTATTTATCCGTCATTAACTATCAGTATAACTGAAATACGTCACATCAGAATTATTGATTCCATGTAAATTTTCACCTGTTTTCTATTAAAATAAATAAAGAACGAATTGATTAATTATTCTAAAACCCGTTTTAAGACTGATTATGAATAATAAAGCGCTTGTTTTCTGTAAATGACCAAAACCTGCTTTTCTCAGTCGACTTGGGGAGGTTTACGACTTAAATTACACTTTTATAACATTTTCAACTTAGACAGGAACGCCTTTTAGGAAATTGATGTATTTAGAAAATCGTAAAATACGTCCACGTTTATTTTAATGAATGACGATATTGCAAAGAAAAACAAGTCGAATATAATAAACGTGTATTTGCCGGCGAGCTGTGAACGACTGCATCTTTGATATAATTGAAAACGAAGAACACTAGGCCGGTGCATGGAGTGATTAATGTTTGCTGAAGAAATCGAAAGATATGAGCAATTGAACAGGAAATAATGCAATGACCTGCAAACATTTTCTAGATAGAAAAGATAAGGTGTTTGTTTCCATCACCGCATCTGTTTTCTGCATCTTCGATTCCGAATACGATCTAGAATATAATTAAATTATTTTATTTAAATATTGTTTAATTATCTCTGTCGGTTTTCAAAACGCTAGACTCGCTGTGACTAATATTATCTTAGATCAGATGATTTCCACGGAAGAAATCGGTCGTCGGGGCACTTATATCGACCACTCAGTACTGAACATTTCTCTCATGATTTACATTATTATCAAGATATTCACTTTCAAACAGATTCTCTCCACCCGGATGATTGGCGCAATCCAATCTTCCTGTAGCTTTTTTAATTTACTTCGTGAGAGACGAAGTTGAAATTGTTTACACCAAGAAATAAAGAATTTAAATTAAATCGATACAATATCCTATATTATGAGAAGTTTATAAATATTTCTACTCCCAAATTACTCTCCGTCCTGAGTATGACGATAAACTACATCCGCGTCATGGGTAAGACGATAAAATACACCCCCGTCCTGAGCTAGACAATAAACTGCACCCGACAGGAATGCCTCTGATCAAGAGGATTTGATGAGCGTTGAACCACCTCTTAATTGCTGGTGTTCCTAGGTCCACCCTGACCCGGTGTGGTAGCCCCTTGTCAGGGTCCCAGCTATGGGCAAATATTTAATCCCAAACTGGGGTTAAATCACTATGAAAGTGTAAAAATAGTTTTTAATTCCAAAAATATATTTTTGTAAAAATTATTACCAGTCATGAATTTTTGAAAGAAAAACAAATATTCCCAACAATACATTATTACCAGTAATGCAATTTTGTAAAAATATATATATATATACATATTACCTGTAATATATTTTTAAAGAAAGACATACTACCAGCAATAAAAATCTTGTTGGCATGAAATAAGCTACTGAGATTGATATGCCGTAAACCAAACCAAACCAAACCAAACCAAACCAACTAATTCTTCAAATCTGATCAAATGATAGAATCTCGTATTAGAAAAGATTCTTTTTCGAGCTGAGAACTTTCCACTTGCAGACTACATGGTAGATTAATAATAAAGTTTCTCTCCAAATTTCTGGGTTGAGGAAATATTATTATTTACATTTGCGAGTGGATTATTGTTCTCATCTTTTTTCTTTTTTTCTTGCTACCGAAAAGTTTCAGTCGTTTTGTCCACCATTCCTTATCAGGTGCTTATCGATACGGTCAGTTTTCAGGGAATTTCGAACTAATCCCTTTATTTAATTTCCCAGAGTAGATTATCCATGTGTGGGTATATCACGTCTATTTACAATTCAGTATTGCTCGTCTCGTTTCCACTATCAACGTACACAATGCTCAACTCAGAGATTGAACTCGCGATGACTATCTTCCAAGATTAACTAACCAATATCGTATTTATTTTTATTTAGGACTACTAAGGAGGTCCTCTTGCCTTAGCAAGTGAAGTGATCATTTAGGAACCTTAGTCTTCGTCTAACTAGGTTATGAGGGCAGTAGACCTAGCGTAGAAATACGATACGGGAAGCATTAATTTATTTAAAAAGAAATGAGAGCAAGGATACAACAGCCGAGGACAATAAGCTAGCGGATTAAAATATTGGTCTGTAGGCATAACCAAATATTAACAACGGATTTGATTTCTGGAACGCTGATTGGCAATTTATGCTTCTCTAACTAATCCCCCATATAATTACTATAGACGCTCATCGTTTTGTTGATTGCATTCTCAGCAACGTTATCTGGAAAATGGTTAGCTGCATTTTTGTCTGAACTCCGATCTTCATTGTACACGATCTATGCTTCTCAACTAATCTTTTTGTATGGAGCAGTTAAACAAGTATCTTTAAGGAAATAGTAAAAAAAGAATATTAATCCTCCGATTCAGAAAGAGACAATTGTCATTTCTTGCGTATATACTTAGGATGGCGTCTTGGAAAACTTACCCTTCACGGGACTCCTTGAGGTAAAGTGAGATAGCGGAGGGCAGCGAGCTTATTGAGCTTATATGAACAGACAGCGGAAAGTGAGGGCAAAAAGAAAAAAAAATGCTACATTGTATGGAAACATGTGTCGAGCGGGGACCGTTCATCTCCTGAAGGTACAGAATATATAGAATTAAATAAAAAAAAAACACTTCCAAAAATGTCGCAGGTTCGATACTGCTTAAGTGTGTCATTAGTATAGCAAGTATTTGCAGCTTTTTTAATGCATACTCGCGTCCGAGTTAAATACATACGCTCATGTCGCCTGTGTTTAATGTTCGAGCCTACGTAAAAGCTTAGTTTTCGAATGCTTATATTCTAAAGCAATCATGCCTAAATATTCTGGCGCAACGGAATCGCCTATATCTCGTACTGTTTTTATTCGACTCAGCTAAAAAAAAACAGCTTAGTGAATATCTATTCTAATATCATTGAATGTATCTATAAAGTAGACTAAATCTGCCGTCGGAGAAATAAGAAAATTGCTGTTTATTTGCTATTGACTGAAGTTTGTGTTTGAGGCAAACATCTTTGCCAGAAATTCCAATACTAATTAGGAATAGGCTGAGAGGAACAAATTTGAGAATCTGACACACCAGATTCTTTCATTTGATTTTGATTTTAACTAAGGTAAGCTTATTAAATATCTGTATTGATCTGTACGCATCATCGCACAGCTAACGGTGGAGAAAGTGAAATCGTCAATCAGAGTTCAAATTCCGACAGTCTGTTGTGTTCATTTCCTTTTATGAATTTAAAACAGAGGAAAAACTACCAAAGTTATGGCAATTCGCATATTAAATCTATGTAGTGTTACGATATCTTGCGTCCTGAAGGACACATACTGATGTCAGTCAATGTATATTTTAGTGGATTTGTTTTGTAGCTGATTTAGTTTCCTTTTCCCATAATTGACCACGTTTAGGGCTTGCATTTAGTTAGCTCTACTAATAATTTGCAATAGTAACGATGTATAATTTTCTTCTATTTTTTTGTTTTGAATTTTTGTGATCTGAAGCCATTTAAATGTAATTATAGTAGGTATGAAGCGTAATTGAATACGTCTACTATTCCGGAGCTATTAAAGCGGTAAAGACGAAGAAAACTGGAAGAAATGAAAAATTGGTGAAATGTACAGAAGAATTTACTTTTCGTATAAAATAAACACACAGATGCGAACATACTTTACTTTTACAATGTTTCTATTCAACTATTTGTGCAGATTATTTAGTGTGACACCTGTGTCTGGTGTTTTTTTTTTCACGAGTTCGTCAATGTTTGGCCGAATGTGCGATAAACAGATCCTTATTTCTTGATAGCGTAGTCTTTCTCACTTCTTTTTTATGTTATTTAGGGGTTAAAAAGCCTATTTCACATAAATAAGTAGAAAATTGCAGTCAAGCTGATAAAGTCTTTTTTAAGCTAATGTGGGATAAACAGTTTAATACTAATTCATTTATTCAAATAATAACACTGTCTCATTACTACTTCCATATATACACATACATATGTATGCCGAGAAAATATCTCGAGGCATATTTAAGAGGATCGCGCAGCAAACTAGTGTATTGTGGCATGCCGCTTAAGAGATACTGACTTAAAGATTCCCGTTTCATTTGTAAGGCAAGATGTTTTACAAAATCTAACTCATCACTGTGCACTCTTCAGTAACTGATATAACAGAGTCAAAGAAACAAAAAGAAGATAATGGAAATCGACTGTGCTTTCTAATCTTGTCTATTAATTATCACGTGAACTGTAAGCCGAAACCTTAACACTGAATCCTGTGAGCATATTTATTATGTTTCACTAATTACCTCAGAAGATAATACGGAGATAAATGGAAAGCGGAAGTTGAAGAAAACTGTTTGACTCGATGATCAGCACTAGGAATTCAGACTTTTATCTAAGTGTGATCGCCGACCTCTGGCACAAAGGAAAAAGTAACAATTTCTGCCAACTGAGGCTCTCTATTTAATCAACCGATATTAGCTGAGACTGGCATAAGGATACAGTAGTAGGACAGAAAATGAGAACTAAATTTAAAGCACTGTCGTATTAATACAAGATAGAAGTTCAAATTAGAATAGTATTCCTTTACGATTTAATAGGAAGCTATAATTAATTTCATAAGCATATTTATCATCATATTTTTGCTACTTTTTATAACTCCTATCGCGTTCTTTTACATTCATCAACATGGTCGGCATAATATGATTTTATAAATATTTTATTATAGTATTTTACTACTACTAAGAAGCACATGCGGCGATTTTGAGCAGCGTGGAACCACCTTTTAATTTCTATTGTTGCCAAGTCCAACTTGACTCGGTGTGGTATCATCTGTTATGGTCCAAACTAATAGTTACCCGCCCAAAAATGAGGTCAAGATATTATGATAATATAACAAATATTATAGTAAAAATATAAGCAATACATTTTTATCCAACAAAAATTCCAGGAATCCATTTTTCTATAAATAAAAAATTAGCAGCAATAAATTTCTATCTATATCTCTGAGATGATGTATTATGATTACTTGTATTATTTACATTATTCAGACTGTAATCTTCATCTTCAGGACCATATTCACAACGTTTCCTGTTGTACGCTCCGGTCTTCTTCACTTGGAAATTCAAATAACCTGAAGAAGGCCGGAACGTACAACGTCTGAAATGATGTAAATATGGCATATAAGGTTAACAGTCCGGTTAAGCTAGATAATGCAATTTTGTAAGGATATATTTTATTACCATCAATACATTTAACAAAAATGTTGCCAGCAATACATTTTTGAAAAAAATTTCTTACAAGCAACACATTTTTTATAATTGAAATTACTAATACTCCAAATAAAATCAAATTTCGTTATTTAATGACCCATAAAAAGATGATATGCCGCTAAACAAACAAAAACTAACAATAAACTCCTAATGGAACGTCTACTTGAATAAATATGGTGAACAATACAGCCAATGCGTTCACTGCAGCAAATATGCGTGCTTATATTTAAACATTCAAAGATCTCGTGATTTTTTTTCAGTCTTACACATTTGCCAAAACCTAACCAAACGATCAAACATCAACATGCATTTTAAATCACAGTTTGAACTAGCCTGGAACATTCCAATACCCTCCTAGGAAGTGTTATAAATTGTTCATTTCACAGTGTCATTATGTAATTTAACTCAATAAAAAACATTTACATTGCTCCGTGAAGTCATCAATTAATTATATTAATGATCATCAACATATTTTGCATGCACACAACAAAGCCGACAAGAGAGACAAATCATCTTTTACTAGGAGATAAAAGCGAAACTTAATTTTAATATTCACTAAAGGAAAGAAATGCTGTCGTCATGTATGGTCCAGCTAAGGAGATGCTTTCAACTTTGAAACTTTAAACTACAGAATGTATTACTTAATTCATCCTGTAGTTTAACGTTTCAAAGTTGAAGCAATTTTTGTCCATATTATTTTTAATTTTAAGAAGTGATTTTCAGCCAAAATTGCTCACCGTAAAAGTATTCACATACTAAAACTAGATAAAATTAAAAAATAATATGGAGCAGAATTGCTTCCTTTGCTAAAATCTCTTGTATTGTCATTTAGTAAATTCTTTGAAAGTGGATATGACCAATAACTTTTCGTCATCTGTCTTGTATAATATCACCTATTGATCTGGATATGAAGTTTAAAACTTGTTTTTTCAGCTATAGTAGCAGCTGTGACACTTACTGGATTTCCAATGACTGTGCCGTGTGCAGTAGTAATAAAAAATCTTTTTGAAACAACTTCATTTGTAGAATAAGTGTTCATCACTTGTGACATATTTTTTCTGACCTATGTCTTATTGAAAAACAAAATCATCGAAAACCACCATGTTTGTGAAATAGACAAGAACGATTTGCTTACAAATAGTTTTCAGGGAGGAACAGATAAATAGGAAGACGTTTTTTTTTATCACCGATTGCACAGTGCGCATGTCCTTGCATTGGATGGAATTAATATTTATATTTGACTTCCGGTGATGAGGATTTATTATTTCCTATATATACATACTAATGTCATCATCTTTATTGTAATTATCACAGAGAAGTTCTGCTCAGTATATACTGAAGTTTACCCAAATCGGACAACACCAGAAGAAGAACGGAGGACACAATAAATTATCGCGATTGAAAAGGATTATTACATCGATATTTATAAAAGATCTAATATGATTTGTCCTCTGTCGGTGTCCTACAAATGAAATCCCTGCTTATATCTACAGGAATATCCAAATTCTTTGTCGTGGAGTCATAATAGTCAAAATGAGTTATATTACGGTAATGATTTGAGTTTTACTTGTCTCGCAGATTAGCTGAAGTAAGCTAAATTTAATTTTAAAATAATCTCTATAATCACTGCATAATGAGAAATGTTTAGAAATCTAATCTTATAAGTCATTAAGATATCGCATTTTTTCTATAAAAATGGTTTGGATAAAGTTGTCGTATTAAACTTAGTAAATATTGAAACACGTTGATTTAGAGCTATGCTTAGTGTTTGGAGGCAATCGTTTAATGCGGGCATTTAATCCACACCGAAGTTGGCCGCTTTACAGACTTATAAATGCTTGGTAAATATTTGCATTTCTCACTGTGAAGCATCTGTTAATCCGTTAGTCGTGAGGCTCGTTACACTTGGATGATTTCCATCTTCGCTAGATACGCCCCACTTATGGCGCCATAGTTTGCTAAATTAAGCTTACTATATATTAGAACCCATCATTTTGGGGTGGTGGACACTAAGCAAGCAATGGTAACTATTAGAGAATTCAGGCTTAAATTCGTATGCTTGTAACAAAATATTAAAAGCATTGAACATAGCTGAAATAATCGATGTTAACCAAATCGAAATATCTATATTTTCGATACCCACAAGACGAACGTTTGCTGAGCAAGGTCGTTTTTTTTTCCGAATTGGACGCTACGACCATCTTCATGTAAATCCAACAAAGTTCTACTGTTTGTATCTCTTATCGAAAATCTAATCAGCCACCTTAACCATGAGAAAGGGTTTTTGTATTGTTAAACAGCTCAATCTTGTATGGCTTATATTGGCTTCTTTTATTGTCACGATTAGACATATCTTCCTAACTGTCCGTAACAAACTTTCATAAAATCCTGTTAAAAAGTTTGCAGTTACCATTTTAATCATTTATGCTTGTGCCATTAAAAAATATAGGTTTTTAAAACTAGGGTGTTTCTTTAGATATAATTTAGAACACATTAAACAAACAAGGAAGCGGATAAAGCAATCCAATATATTTTTCTTCGTATAGTGAAGAGAACTCAAGAAAGGCAAAGAGAGAAAGAAAGGAAGTTCGTATAAAGAGACAGAAATATACATCTATAAGCCTGTGGCCATACATTCTTAAATTACAAAACACACATATATTAAGAGAGAAAAATCACACTTCCAACATGTGAAGTTATTTGCGTTTAGATCGCATTCTTCTTTTGAAATAAAGAAAAATTTTGCATAATGAATTATTGTTAATTATTATAGATATTTTGCAGTTATTCGTCTGAATTTCTATGTACACTTTCCATGTTCAACGAATATAATAAAAATACACTCTGGTAACATTTTTACGTATAGTCTTTTATTCGGTTTTCTCTTCCAAGAATTTGCTAATCTTTTAAGAGAAAAAGTCATTTCACGAAAACGAAACTGCTCTCTTTTAGTTATCTCAAAATACACATTTTATATTCGATCAGCATGTCTGATCCTAACCTTTATAAAATTGTCTCATTGTATTTTCTCGGAATAACGTTATCAGCTGACACAAAGCGGAATGTATATATTGAATCATTTGCTAAGTCTACAGCTAATAATGTTGGTTCACAATTTTTATTGCCAGAATTTATCTTACATATGTGTAAGTCTACCATTGGTCCTTGCTTTGAATATTAGTGCCACATTGTGTTTGGTGCTCCTGCTATATATTTAAAGATTCTTCATGGAATCCAAAGAAAAATTATGCAATATTATTGGCTATAAGCGGGTATCTTTTCTCCAGTCTCTTTCCCACTGTTGTAACGTGGCCTCTCTGTATCTATACTATAAACACTATCATGGTAAATGTACTGATGAACGTTCTTCTATAGTACCTAGATTATATGTATATAAGCGAAATAATAGACTGGTGGCAAGGTCTCGTCATTTTATGGTTGAAGTAGATATATATGTAACTGTAATTCATATTCTAACATTTTTTTTGCTTGTAATTCTCCCTTTTGGGACTCTCTTCCAGCTTCTTGCCTCTCAATCAACTTTGATCTTCATTAATTTAAATGCAATGCCAAAAGTTATCTTCTTGTTGTTTTGTTGTTATCTCAACTTAATAAGGATTTTTCACATATTCTCTCAAACTCAGTAACTTCTTGTTTCTTAGTGACTTTCTTGCCTTGTTTAGGGAAATGATAAAAAAATCTCGCGTTAGGCGTATTACAGCGACAGATTATCCAGAAAAAACAGCATAAACTATTCTAGTCATTCCACAGTAATAGCGATAATTAAATAATTACCAACGTTGCAAGACTGTCCCCCACTATCTTTATTTATATGGCAGACGGTTAGATGAAATTCCATTTATTCCTAATAAATAGGTAAGATCTTTAATGTTAGGACAGCCTTTGCTACGTCCACGAAGTTTTAAACAGTCTGAGATACTCATGTACCAAAGATAAAAAGAAACTTCAACTCAGCTTCTCTTCCAAGAATTGCCAATATGTGGAAGATACTGCCATGAATGCTTTGTCGAATAGTACCAAGTTAGCCCCTTAAATTCAACCGTCAATCATTATTTATATAGCTTATTCATCTCAATTCACCTCCTTCTACATTCCAACCCATTCATGTTATACAACTGGTTCATCATTGGCATATTTACGGCGACGCTAGAATTTCGCTTTAGTCTTTTTTAAGTGAATCCTAGAATAAAAAATAAGTATAAATCGCTGGTATATGGATGTGAAACGGGGACACAGTTGTCAGAAACAGAGAGAAGGATCCAAGTATTTGAGAACAAATGCATGAGAAAACTTCATGATATCTTCTATACGGAACATAGAACAAATAAGTTTGTGCCAAAAAGGGTGCCTTTCTTGCCAAATTTAGGGAAATGTCCAGGTTTGGACACGATAAAAGGCACGACAGACCGTGCAAGATCATCATGCTGAAAGTCAGTTGAAGGTGAACGCTGGAGAGGACGCCAACACAAAAACTGTTTGGACAATGTTAAACAACGGAGAACTATGACTATACCAGAATTTCTAATGCCTGCCGTTGATAGACCGAGGTGGAAGAGATTCAGTGTGGCTTCTGCATTCGAGTACCCCCTACGATTATAAAAGTCAAGGAGATGATGATTATGATTATGATGATGATGATGATGATGGTACTGGAGTTGGTGGTGATAAAAAAAACATTCCCAAAAGAAAACGTATACAAACAATGCCATTCTATGTTACGAATATTTATGACTGATTTACGCCATAGCGCAACAATAAATAAAATTATGAATGGGAAGATGGCATATTGAAGATGGATTGTAAACATCAAAATCAAAAGTATGCTTTCCAGTATTTCTGAGCAGACAATTCAATGAGTGCTACCACGACGAGGGAAATTGCACTTATCTCAACCACCAAGTAAGTTCCATTGCTCAGATATATTTATTTGCACGAAACCATTTTTGATCAGATTTGGGACATTTCAACTAAAGAACTTTTAAGCCATAACTTATAG
>CAHIKZ030001336.1:667500-777500 GCA_903632075.3 Acanthosepion pharaonis
AATTGTCAATCAGATAATTATATTTATTGACAGAATTAAAAGTAAAAGTTATTTTCTGGTGGTAAAAGAATTATTTACTATCCTGTTAACACACACACACATATATATTTTAGAAACATCTTTTATAAACTAGAAAATAAATTTTCTTTTGACGCGTTTCAGTCTGTAGGACATCATCAGAATAAAGTCATGTTTATATTGATTTGACAACATAATCTCCATAGAGGAGACGGTAAATTTTAGCTTTGAATTTAATATATATATATATATATATATATATATATATATATATATATATATATATATATATATATATATATATATATATATATATATATATATATATATATATATACACACATATATATATATATATATATATATATATATATATATATATATATATATATATATGAGTTTATATAGTATTTGATGTATCTTCTTTTTTTTTGTGCTTATGCTTTTTATCACGTTTGTTATTAAGAATCTTAAATTGTGTTAAAAGAAGAAATGTCACATGTTGCATGAAGCTAGACGTTAATTTACTGTAGATTATCTAGAAATTAAAACAGTGTATAATTTAGTTATATACGCTTTTCTCTTAGTAAATTGGTATTTTAATCAAATTAATATTTCTAAATAACAATTATGATCAGACTCATTACTAATTTATTGAGTGTACTGTTTTGTCAAATATCGCTTCTCTCTCTCTCTCTCTCTCTCTCTCTATATATATATATATATATATATATATATATATATATATTGATGTGCATGGGTATGTCAAATGTTAAAATAATATTTCAAATAATTCTTTCGTTTTTCCAGAGGAATAACAAATCTTAATTAAACTATATATTCATTTATAAAAGAAATTGCAAACACTTTCAAATATTTTCATAAATCTAGAATAAAAAAAAATATTAATTAAAAATTAACAGTTAATATGTGCAAAAGTAAGTGAACCATTAGATTTATACTCTGTATTTTCGTTTTACATGGTTGCCATTATAAATATTTTTTGCACATGTAATAATCAAAATGACACGTGCTCCTTTTTTGTATACTGCGCATACTGTAGTTAAGAAATAAAACAGTGTGCAGTTTGAGAATAAATTTACAAGAATTATATGCAAAGATCAAAAGAACTTCCTGAAGATTTAAAAAATCGCATAGTTCAAAGCTTTTAATATGGAGAAGGCGCCAAAATGCTATCAAAAATATTTGCTGTGCTCTTCTCTTCTCCACCACACAATAAATGGAAAGCCTTTGGTATGATGGTGTAGACTCATCCTTTTCTACCTATCACCCCTAGTAACAGAACAGTCTATACCTTACGCCTACGTACGGAAAACTTCGACCAATAAAAAACCGTACTAGGCGAATCAACAAATCTCATTGGTTAACGACACAATAATCTCAAAATTTCACGTGCAAAACAAAATTGCGCCCAAACTTCTTTGAGCCGATTTTGGACTTTCAAAAAATATAAAAGAAAATACCGACTAACCAAAAGGGTCAGAGACGAACATCCACAGAGAAATTGCCAACATACTCCACGTCACTCGAAATCACGACTTTACTTTAAACTCGACCAACTCTGTGGACATCAAAACGCAAACCTAAAACAACATTGCTCATCCAAAGTGAACAATACTTACTACATTATTAAGTAAAAATCAACATTCGAACGATTCAGAAATATTTCAATCAAAGGTTGACCACTCGATAAGAACTCATTCCTAAAAACACTTAACATCGACATTTTTAATGTTAATTAACACAATTCCAGAAAGACTGTAACTGAACATACAAATACAAAAAGAGACATACCGAAACCTCAAATATCACACACACTTCGCCATAGTAACATATACCAAAATATCCTGTATATATATATATATTGCTTTTAATTGTATATAAATGTTTTGTTGGTTTCTAAATTGAATATGTCTTTTTTTGATTGTATTTAAAATTCGTTTAATTATTTGTTTGTGGATGCAGAAAGTCACGCAACCTACACAAATTCTTTCTGATTCTCTCAATTACAATTAATTAATTCTGCACACCCCCAACAATGGTATCACAACCAAGAAGTGGTCGTCCGCAAAATTAACTCCAAGAGCAAGTAGACATCGAATTTGGCAAATCCATGAAAATCTGGCTGTGATTTTTGCGCTTACTAAATGTTCACTGATCAATGTTGAAATCAATGTGCATACATCTACAGAAAATCGAAATTTGAACAATGCCGATCGTCATGATAGGATGCCTAGAAAAATCACATATTTATAAAATAGCACACGCATGCTCATCTCAACTAGGCCAAAGCTCATATTAAGAAGCTACAGATGTTCTGTCAAAAGGTTTTATGGTCCGATGAGATCAAACTAATTCTTTTTTTTGGCGGGGGACAATGGCTGCTATATCTGACGAGATCCTGTTGTGGTGTCCTCTCTCTCTAAAGAGTCTATATTGAACTCTTCTGCCAACTATAAGATTAGTAGGCGAGAAGGTCTTGTGGGAAGATTGTTCTACCGAGACTGTGACAGTTGGCAGAGAGGAACCCGGATGAAGCTGTACCGAAGGGCAGCTTTTCTTCCGGGAAGGTAGACACTCCCGAACGGGGATTTTTGTCCGATTCTACGGGCTCGAATGAGCCATGTTAAACTCAGCTCTGTGATGTATCTACCCTCGTGGGGAGGCTACTAAATATCGACAGTCGAATAGATTGAACGCTGGGTCTTCCGACACACACTTACTAGTCGTGTAATACGCTTCGGTTTTATTTACTGTTTAATATATAATATATCTGTAACGCTTGTTTTGTTTATTCTTTAGCCATTTAGTTGGTCACAACAGATCCTAATACATCTTTTGAAGATAAGAACCTGCTGCCAACAATTAAACATGGCGGTAATAGTATTATTATTTGCTTATGCTTTGCAGCAGCTGGAAGAGGCAAAATAGTAAACATTGGCAACACAATGGACCCTGCAATATACTAACCAATTTTGAACAATGGTGTTTTGTCCCCAGCTCAATATTTGGATTTATGTTAGGGATGGAACTTCCAACAGGACAATATTCTGAATCATCAAATCAAAACCATAAAAGAATGGGTTCATAAAAAGAGATTTCAAATCTTAGAATAGCCGAGTCAAAGTGCTGATAAAAACTTCATCGAAGCCCCAAATGAAATAAGGCGGTGTATGCAAGAAATCCAGGTAAAATTGAGCAATTGTGAAAGTTTTTCAAGAAGAATATACAAAAATGTGCACTCCCTACTGCGAGAAAGTTGACTGGTGGACATTGTAACCTCAAAAATGCAGTCATCAAATATTAAATGTTAGGATTCACTAACAACTGCACGTGTTAAGTGATTTTATTTTTAATTAATATATTTATTCCAGCTTAATTAAAATATTTGAAAGTGGTTCTAACTGATACAATAAATGTATTTCTTAATGAATATATAGATTAATTAAGATTTGTTGATCATCTGTAAATAAAAGACATTTTAAAAATATTATCTTAGAGGTTCACTTACCTTTGCACAGTGTGTGTGTGTGTATATATATATATATATATATATATATATATATATATATATATATATATATATATATGTGTGTGTGTGTGTGTGTGTGTGTGTGTATATATATATATGTGTGTGTGTGTGTGTGTGTGTGTGTGTGTGTGTGTGTGTGTGTGTGAAAAGTGTATATAAATATAAATAAATATATATATGTATAATTATTTATATATTATATACGGTACTTATTAGAAAGCGCTCAATATCAGAGATAGAGCTAACATATTTGGTTGGATAGATGTGAGTTTGTGACCCTGGGTTCACGCTTTGTCTGACGACCGCTAAAGCGTTAAACCCATTGTCACAAACTCATCTATTCATCATATATATATATATATATATATATATATATATATATATATATATATATATATATATATATACGCGTGAAATGGTAGGGTTAACTGGAATCTTCAACCTAAGGTCTCAACCAGTCTAAGAAATAGGACATCTCCAAATTAATTGTAGCTATCAAAGGAAATCAATGGAGTATGATAGTTGATGTTCCTTTTCCGATAATCGTTATTACTTACAATTATTTTCTTATATGAAACAAGATCAGACGACCATCACACATGCAGTCACGCACATAGGCACAGATACACATATGCACAGACTCTCTCTGTTTCAATTTTTTCTTCTTTTACACCCACACATAATGACATCCAGGTAAGAGACCATAGATTCAATTATAATAAAATCAGCACAAACAAATGTGCTGATGAATAAACTAGACAACTTTTTGTATTTTCTCTATTTTTGTAGCCAACGATATGCGCCTTTTGAAGGTAATGTCACCAAAAAATATTATATTCTGGAGTGTTAGCAACGGGTGAGTATAGGGGTGTAAACGAAAACCATTGTCAACCCTGGATATAAGACATTTCAAACTATTTAGAAGAATAACAATGTACGAATGAACGAATATTATATATATATATATATATATATATATATATATATATAGAGAGAGAGAGAGAGATTTTGCGATTGATAAATTGTCGTTCATATTACGCAAAAATCAAAATAACACTGGCAACACAATTTAACAGATATATTTACCAACATTACACAACAATATCTTGAAATAATAAAGAGTAAATTTATTCCATATAATCGTCATAAAATTCAACCACGGCTTCCACACGGCTTTGGAATCCCCCGCAAATTTCCTGGGTGGTCTTCTTGTATCAGTTTGTGCATGCTGTCATAATCTTTGCTTTCAGTTCATCATTGTTGTTACAAGGAGTTTTATTCCACTCTCCTTCAACTGCTCTATGCACATAATAATCTAGGGAATGCAGGCTGGGGAGTTATGTGGCCAGATATAAATGATGTGTTCATAGAAATTATCTGACTGGGTACTCCTGCTTGTGTGGCATGGTGGACAGCCATGTTGCCAGACATATAGTCAGTCTTCCAACTGCCAACCTCTTGAAGCAGAACAACACTACCTCCGCAAGGCACTTGATGTAGAGCTCCATGTTGAGTCTGAGGCCCGTTGGGTTGATCAATGGGGGCATAACTTAGCCATCATGGGTGATCACTCAAAGTCTATCGTGATCATCATTAGACTCATCCAACTCTATTCGAATAGTCTTCACTGTACCTAGATTGACATTCGAACACTCTGAAATGTTCGTATTGGAGTTTCCTCTAAGAATGCCAAGCAGAAGAGCACGTCGATTTCCAAACCCTTTTTTTCTCTTTTTCTAATGTTTTTTTTTCTGTTATAGACTGTGCTAAACACCTATTATACTGTGCAGTCGACAAATTTAAAAACAAAGTGCATACGTGAAATTACAAATATAATATAGTGACAATTTAACCATCGCACTCTGTGTATAAATATATTAAAATATTTTAATTTAAACTTTCAATACAATGAAGATAAACCGAAATATAATTAAAAATCCTTCACATTACAAGCTACACGTACAAATTCCGCCTAACGTTTCCTAAGTGGCGACACAATTAAAAATAAACACGCAAATAACAGCTGCATACATCATATATTGAGGAAGTTTATAATTATCTTTTTTACCGAATAATATTGGCATAATAGAAAAAAACCGATGTGCATCTATCGATTACTTTTTGTAATAAAGTGAGATCTCAAATACCACACCAACTTTAATTATTTGTTTTTCTACAATGTCGAATTCAATAAAAGATCTGCTTTCCATCGTTATATCGGCTTTTGCCGTAGGCGATAGTACGCAGCCATTAAATCTACGACTGTTCGTGTAAAATATAGACGCAAGAAAAATGAAACATGGCTAAGAGTAGCCTGAGTTTAGATTATCTACTAAGAGCTTTACCTGAATTTGAACCATAGCATATTTGAGCCTAAATGCTTAGAAGGCTTCATCAGGTGTGACCTGCTGTTTTATTTAGCAGTATCGAGATTTATCGTATTTTGAGTGATATACCGTAATTCCCCATGTATAATACGTCATCGATCATACGCGTCTCTAAAATTTTGCTGAAAGTGTGGGAAAAGCCTTCTATATAGGCATAATACGTACTCCTTCTTTGGTAAGCAAACCCTATAAATCACCAATTTCATTGCGGCTAAAGTTTCCTATTCTTATTTTTAAAAAATGCTTTAAACATAGAATAATATTATTCTAATTTAGTTTTATGGTAATTCTTATTTTATTTTACGGCAATTTATAAAGATTTTTTGTAGCTCTGCATAATACGCACTACTGATTTTAGTTACTATTATTTGTATAATGATGCGTATTATACATGGATAATTATTGTATATTGCTATACTTCTCAATAATATATCTGATAAAAATGCGGCAAATATGATTCCATGAAAAGTAAATTGAAAACTCTCGTTTAATTTATAAGAATATTTACTGTTTTTTTTTTCTTTTTCTTTTTTTTAGATATAGATAATCCAATACAAGTCCATGCGATTCTGATATCAATGACCAGGAGTTACAAACTTGCTTCCTCTTTTCCGTATTCTTGAGTTTTATTTTGTATCATTTTTTTGTATTTTAACAAGCAAATATATCCTGTTTATTGGATGCAACATTAATTAGTAGTAACATTGAGCACAATAAATTTCAGTTTCCTATAAGTGCTTAAAAAATAGTAATGATCTCTGAATTCGAAAAATTGCAACAGCAACAACATTATCTTTGAAAGTTAAAATTTTTCAAGGCTAAATTAATCTTAATAAACAACTTTCTATTTTAAACTTATATTTTTTAACTTGAAGAACACGCTGCAACGAGCGGTTTACTTCGCTGAGCATTAACTTATTTTCAAATTGCCGTGACTTTATACAAGATAAATTTTACAGTGAAGTAAATCTGAATTACTATGAGGATCCATTATTGACAGTCGCACTCTTAACGCCTTACATATTCAAATTCCATACATTTGATAACAGACAGAGAAATGAAATTAGTAAATGAAAGACAGAAAATAGGAATAAATATCAATTTTAAAGAAACAGAATATATGGTTGTTACAAAAGAAACAAGTTAACATGGTAATTAGAATTTGGGGATACCAAAATCAAGCAAGTACAAACATTTAAATATCTAAGAAATTTTTTAACAGGGGAAATAATATGCTATACTGAAACTGTGCCGCCATGGGATACCGAAAAGTGCGTTCTATGAGCCAAACGAAGTGTTAATAAATTAGACATTTTCGTTAGAAAGAAAGAAAAAAGTACTGAAATATTATGTGATATCAGTCCTCCTACATTGAATGCTGGACAATCTCATAAGAGATGAAGATAAAATATGTGGCAATAGAAATTTAGTTCGACAGAATGATGCTAAGAGTTTACAATTTAGCCTCAGGAAGAAATAGCTTCGTTTTCTAGGACATATAAAGAGCAGACAGTGCTTAGAAAATTTCATACTCGCAGGACGGATTGAATCAAGAGAAACAGAGAAAAGCAACTCAGAACATACGAAAAAGCTTGCCGTCAAAGATAGACAGAAAAAAGTAAAATAATAAAAAAGCACTTTAACTATGTGCTACACAGTTCCTGGAATTGTGGAGAGCCATGAACGTCAACGTACTGAAGGGATAAAGAATAATAATAATAATAATAATAATAATAATAATAATCAAGTTTTGGATTTAAAATATCTGTGAGATAATTAGCACCAATAAGAAATTGAATTTTATGTTGTTTCTAATTAAATAGTTTTTTTAATTGATTTTACACTATGAAATTTGTAAGTACTCCTTCCATCGGTTGCCATGAGGTCTTCATATCAAACATATTTTAATTAAATTTAATTTATAATGGCATAACTTTTGTTTGTCTCTATTTACACTCATATATATTTTAATCAATTTACACTATGTACATTCTTCGGACTGTTCTCCTCATAGTTTATTTTTACATATTGACGACGTTGCGACCGTTGTACGCCCCGGCCTTTTTCAGGTGACTGGAATTAGAAACCCAATCTTTATTTTGTCGTCTGGCATAGACTGTTCTAGTACCACATGTCATGGCTCTTTCGGATGTTTCAGTTATCTCCCTTTTACTCAACTCTCCATGTTTTTGTTCAGCACTGCAGGAGCCAGATATTGAACTGAAGTCCCCGGATTCAACCAATGGCCCAGTGGATAAAAGCGTTGGTTTGATGCAGTGACTTGAGCAAATTGTTGTCATGGTTACTGCAGGAGGTAACAAAAAACTGAGCGAGTTGAGTTAAAGGAAGATAACTGAGACATCCGGAGGTGGCATGGCACGTGGAACTAGAAACATTTACGGTGTGAACGAAATAAAGGGTTCAGTTCAAAATTTCAAACACCTAAAGAAGGCCGGAGCGTATAACTGCCGAAATATTGTGAATATGGCAAAAGATCCGAGGACAACAGCCCGATGAATGTAAATAGTGTAAATAAATTTTGGTTATTCTCTATAATCTAAGATACAGGTAACGTTTAAATAAGAATATTTAAAGATTTAATAAAATAAGATGTCAGTGTAATTACAGATGTTCAAGATATTTATAAAAAACGAGCAAACTTAACATCGGCGATTTGTGAAATTATTATTTTAATAATTATTCGTTTGTAATATTATGTTGTATAATATGAATTGTCAGATTTGTAAGCGAAGTCTCAAGAAAAATATATGTAAACGATTTTTCATCTTCATAAAAACATAGCCTCAGAAATAGGTTGCGACTAAGCAGCGTTGAGCTTGCTTCACATTTCCTGATCTTAACATAATTTCTTTGTTATATTTGTTTATCAAAAATTTTCACCTATCCTTCAACAGCTAAATGATTAAAGACTGTTATTTATTAGGAAATGTAATTGCTGTTCGATGGTGTCTTTTTAAAATACTGTATTTCATTTAATGGAATAGTCTTCGTGAGTCTTTTATCAAATTAATTGTCAACAATTTTATTTTCAGTGCGAAATTTCTAAAATTAAGTTTTTCGTTCTTTAATAGATCTTTCACCAATTATTTAACTAGAGTTTCTGCTTATTGAACCATTAAAACTTAAATCTCAATGCCAACACATACTGTTCCATATGAAGAATAAAACATAAATCTACTTAAATGACCTTAATAATAATAAAAAATGAATTGTCGCCAGTCTGAGGCTATAAGGCTATTTTTTCAGTCGTTTCACTAAATTAGATGCATGTACAATCAATCAATAAAGAGATACATTGTAAAGTAAATTTTAAATTATTTGAACGATATTCATTAACATTTTTATCTTGGATTTACAAAAAATAATGAATAATGCCAATTAAAGGTAATAAACGTATATGAAAAATAGGTATATACTAGACTTGTCAGAATTTAAGAGAAGAAAAATAATTTATCAGCAATGAAGATTGTGTCGACCGTGTTACGAAACAGAACGGGATCATCTATAAATAATATAAAAGCCAAATGACGTAGTTATATGCTACACTCGAAATCAGGAAAAATCAATATTAGAAAAATAAGAAGAATTTATCTGAAACGTTGATTCACTTCCCTTCATTCATATTCGCGTGCGTGTGTGAATGTTGCATAAAATTCTTATTAATAAGCAAATCAGATTTTATCACTTAAATCGAAGAACACGCCTATTTATGTAGTGCCGAACACCCCGGTTTTTGCTTACTGGAGATAACTATTTTGCATATTCAGCTCTAAGAATTATTGGAAAAAGAAAATAATTCTTTTGATCTTTATAAATAATCGATAGTTTTTCTTAAATGTTTTATTCGTTCAAATAAAATAACCAGAATATGCTAATGATCTCAGCATTGGAATAATAGCAAACGAAAGTGAGCAATAAGGAGATATGTTTTTATGTGTAATAGTTTGGTTTTAAGATGTAAAACGTAGAATTTTTTTAACGCCTTAAAAGATATGAACGAACCAAAGTTTTAAACCTATTGAATTGATTGTAATTCCACCAGATTTGTTTATGTCATTTTACGGCATACAAAAACTTTTCAAAGTGAATTTTGAATATAGCCCAGCGAAGTAAACATAAAGAACTGCGCAGTATTTGTAGAACAAAAAAAGAAACAAAGAATAACATACGTAAATCGCAACAAAGCTGATTTAATTACTAAAATGAATTTAACTACAATTTTACACGGGAAAGAAAATTATTTCCCGAGAGAATTTAAAATATAAAGGAAATAGATATAAATTTAACTGGAAGTGAATGTGCAAAAATCTAAAACTGCTTCAAATATAAAAGAGTTGCACAAAGTGTGATTTCATTAAAACTTGAATAGATAAGAAAAATAGAAATTATCGATGTGGCGGTTGAAAATGAAATAAAAAAATTCGAAAAACAAGAAATAGGGATTAGAAAAGAAGGATTTATGAATATACCTTGGATCTGACATGAGAATAAGTTGGATCTGGTCTGCAAATAACGGCTAAAAATATCAGATATCCTGAGTAATAGAACATTTTAAATAAGTTGAGATTTTTGTTTTAAGTTCATTTTCACAATCCTGGTCAGCTGGATAGATATATACCCCAGCAAAAAAAAAGAAGAAAATGAAAGTAATCCTTGAAAAATTGGATGCCGCCATTAACTCCAACACCAACTACCTGGGAAAAAAAGTTAAAATTGAAAGAAAGATAACAGCTGGATATATAACTGAAACTTAACAGACACCAAATATTATTCTGAAATATGTAGATGACGAGTGTATTTCTAATTATTCTAAAGGTTGTCTAGGTAACTAAGTTACTTGGAAAATAGATACGGGCATTTGAAAGCCAAGTCAGAAATATAACAATAGATGGAAGAGCATACAGAAAATCCGAATCCTGAAGGAGTGGGATGCAGTTTACAAAAGACTTGAAAACAATAGACCATCGCGAAAACCAGCATTTCTTATTTCTATGGACATTTATACAAATAATAATAAAAGAAAGACATAAAACTGTAATCCACTTAATCAATGAATGCAGTAATTTGGTCTTAAAAGTACACAAAAGAAGGTTCGACAGGGTACTGACAGTTATATTCTGTGAAACGTAAAAGTAACCTGGAACTGATTGTGTAGTCAAAGGGTAGCAACACAAACCAGATATTGTCGTCGAACATAAAAATCTGAAAATACCTTATGATTTGACAAGAAGACCAAGAACACGATAAAAGTAAAAACATAGAATCTGATTATCGGATTTAAAAACGAATCAGAATTGGACATGCCAATAATCGCAGAAACCAGAGAGAAGGTGAAGGTGCGTGAGAAATTACAGAAAGAACAGAACCATGCCCAGGATCTGCGAAAGATATTGGACATAGGGGTTAGTATCTTTCTCATAATAATGAAGGTAGTTGAAAATGTGTCCAAAAGATTTCGAATAGAAACTGACTTAATTGGAATTACGATAGGGTTTGTATATATGTAATCAAGGCTGTGTACTGGAGATTTCATGAAAATACTGGAAATTTGTAAGAAATTCTTTCATTCAGTTCTCAGAGAATGTTATCAAACACTAGTGTGAATATCAAATAATAATAATGATAATAATAATAATATTAATTATTATTATTATTATTATTATTATTATTATTGTTTCTATTTTCTTGATTTCTGGCGTTTACACATTTCTTTCCGTGTCCCGTCCAGGGACCTACGGTTAGAAATGGCATCATAACACTCTCCACTGACAAAAAAGAATATTACATAGATAAAGCCCTTCGTAAAGTGTGGGCTGTACTTGTGAGAACAATTTTTATTATTATTATTATTATTATTATTATTATTATTATTGTTGTTGTTGTTGTTATTATTATTATTATTTTTATTATTATTGTTGTTGTTATTATGATTATCATTATTATTATTATTATTAGAAAAAGAAGATGATGATGAAGATGTTGAAAAAGAAGAAGAAGAAAACAAGAACAAGTTAAACTAGAACATGAATAACAAGATCCCCAAAAGAAAAAGAATTATAATGTATGCTTTAGGAGCAAGTATATCGAGGTGTGTTAGACAGGAATTGGGCTACGATGACATCCATCTCAGTCGTTCGTGTTGGTGATCTGGGGTCAAATTTGATTAAGTGTGGCAGAACAATGGAAAATAACATTTAAAATACGTACAAAATCTGTGGATTATGACAAAGTTTTATACAATTAACAAGTATTGTAGAAGAATTAATCTCTTTGTAGTACTTTTCAATTGTCTGATTATGTTCACCAAATAAAACTGCCGTTTAAATGGTTATGTAGAAAAGATAACTGTTAACTATAAACTTGAAGAGGTCAAGATTCTTGTAATCGGGAAAGCATCCTGCCAGGAGAAGCTATCTAACTGGAACTGTATTAATGAATTAGGAAGGAAATATGGATGTTCAATCCTTGTGTACGTGGCATAGTGTTTCACAGTTATAAATCTCCGAGATGGCGGAACCAAGGAAGGTAGCATGTCGGAAAAATTGGCATGGATAAAGTAATACAGGACCGAGAAGCCTACGTCGTTTTGTTTGTGAAACACCGGGTTGTGAGCGGGGAAAAATCATCACGCATTAAGTAACGTTTACGCTTTTAAACTCTATCACGACAGACAAGTTAGCATTGAGCTGCTCCAGCCAAGTTATAGTAACAATACTCCATTTCTTGTCTCATCTGGCTTTTATAAAGATAGATTATACCAGGGAGCGACAGGGACCTACTGGTTTGATACAATGAACCGACAATTTCTCCAGCACCTTTACCAATAGATCTTATATAGGAATTTCACAGTTCTAGTGTGAGATTGTGTCTAACTAAACATACAAGGCAAAGTGTCTCCTTAAGAGATCTCCCATCCATCATGATTGGTGAAAGTGAAGGGTTTAGGTTGGAATGTTATTGGTTTTGATTTGGAGGTATTTAATTTTAATTAAAGTCAGTGCATAATCCATTGAGCTAACAGCCCTAGGCCTGGGGAGATAGAAATTGCTAGGGTTTTGTAATGCATATTTTTGGAAGTGCAAATATAAACTATTTTTCATCCATGTGTATATTCGCTAAAGATCGGTGTATGTCCTTAGGCAGATCTTTAATATAGAGCAGAAACATTGTAGAACCGAAAAGAGAACACTGAGGAAAGTCGACATTGATCTCAACGACTTAAGATGAGTGGCCGTTAACAACGGATTTCAGTGACATACCTGTTAAAAAGAACTTTGTAATTGAGAAAGACCTTCCAGAGATTCCGGAGCTCTTATACACTATACCTTGTCAAAGGCTTTTGACATAATGAGAGGGTCTTCGTGAAAAATTTATTGCCTAATGCCTCGCTGAATATTTGACACATGTGAGATAAGACATCAGCTGTGGATTCTTTAGAGTGGAATCGATAAAGGAACAGCCTCTCATGAGGTTGTTCCTATTGAGGTTTTCAACAATCTTCTTGTTGGTTAAAGATTCGAAGTGTTTGCTGATGACAGTAAAGAATTCAATGAATCGACATCCTTACGGGCATCGGCGCTCATCCTCATTCTTAAAACATGTCACACATTTGACATCTTCCACAAACTTGGGAAATATCTCTCCTTCAGAAAAGGGCTAAGCAATGGGACACTATTGGATATAAATCTGAGTTGACATTTATAAGAACAGCCGCTTTCATTTTATCGGGATAGGATTCCTTCTTAGATTCAAGGTTTTTGATAAGTCAAAACATGCCCTGTGACATTATATAGTCCAATGTATGTGCTCTGTAAAAAGGGGAAAGTCAGTTAAGGCGTGGTCCTTATCGTACTCCGTAGAGGAAAATCCACATTAATATCTATCTATCTATCTATCTATCTATCTATCTATCTATCTATCTACTTTTTTAAAGAGCAATACATTCGAACATATTTAACCGCTATATCAATGTATCCATGTTTTCTATGTCCAGGGATGGGATATATATATATATATATATATATATATATATATATATATATATATATATATACATATATATATATATATATATATGTGTGTGTGTGTGTGTGTGTGTGTGTGTGTGTGTGTGTGTGAAAAGTGTGTGTATATAAATATAAATATATAATATATATATATATATATATATATACACACATATATATATATATATATATATATATATATATATATATATATATATATATATATATATAATATATTATATATAGCGCTACATATATTAGAAAGCGCTCAATATGAGAGATAGAGGGCTAACATATTTGGTTGGATAGATGTGAGTTTCTGACCCTGGGCTTCACGCTTTTGTGATAGCAAAAGTGTGAAACCCGGCGTCACAAACTCACATCAATCCAACCAAATTTTTATATATATATATATATATATATATTATAATTATTTTATTTTTAAAAAATATGATTCCATCGCGAAAAAAGAAATTTTACATTTTCAAGACTGTAACTAAATTTATAAATGTACTTATAAAAATGAAACTTAAAACCCTTAGCCACGTTCCATTGTTAAGCGATGTTAGGCATAAACTTTCCCAGATTTTTATTTAATTTATAATCGCAGACAATATTGTTATTATAAGTCGTTAAGGCTAAGGAAGATATATTTTAATTGAGGGACGGCTGTGTTTTAATTTTCCTATACAGCTTTTGTAACCAATATATGCTACTTACAAAGTCAGATTACGTTTAGCTGGGATGGAGGTGTCTGCTTACAAACGTATACTTCCGTTATTCAGTGAGTCGTTTGGGTTTTCAATGATAAAAAACAAATTTAGGCATTTTTATTTATCCGCTTAATTCATATTTTTATACACACATTTTCTAAAAGAGCCATTTAAATAAGTAAAAGACATTAATAATACTTAAATTTTATTAATGAAACTTTATTCTTATAGATTTAAAGTGTCATTCAAACTCTTAATAACTAATAGATTTTACGGTATGTTCTTTATACAAATAAACATTTTAGAATTTAATTAATAATTAAAACAAATAAGAAATCTATTTTTGATCTCTGTTCTTTATTATTTTACTTTTTCAAAATTATCATTTGAGGAAAATATTTCATATTGCCTTTAAAAAGTCGTTATTTCATTTCTTTGTTTTAGTATTTATCTTTAATTTCTTAGAAACTTAATAATGCATAGTCATTCATGTTTGCACAAAGGACATAGATCATTTAATGACCTACAAGATCTAGCTTTTCTTATTAATTTTCAAATACACTGAGTTAAAAAATAAATAAATAAATAAGATAAGAAACCAAAAATAAAAATAGGCAAAATAATTTAACCCAAATAAATAAATAAACGTCTTCCGGTAAAATAACCGCCATAATAGACTACCCACAATGCACCACTGACCCGTATATATATAAATAGCCGAGAAAAATAACAGCACACGTGGCCTGACGATTGCATATAGCATGAAACAGACTATCGCCTCTAAGTGTTGACTTCTATGTTCACTTTTATATTTACACACGCTCTATCTCTGATATTGAGCACTTTATCCCATAAATATAGCACACCTTAAGACTATATTTCTTCATATATATATATATATATATATATATATATATATATATATATATATATATATATATATATATATATATGGTGAGATTACAATAGACCCTACCCAGATTAGAAGGAAATGGGTGCCAAATATTTGCGCCAAAATCAAATTATTTTATGCATTTAATATTTTCTCTTGGGGAAAATCTGTTCAAAACTTTATAAAAACGAAGTCAATATTACATAATCTTACAAATACACAATGTAATTTAAAAAAGAAAAAAAAATTGTTTGATAAATCGTTCGTTTATCTAAAAATAACTGTGCCCGTAAGTTTTTGGAGACTAAGCACTTTCCAGTATATTTCAAATGTGTGCGTTTATTAGCAGTTTATCATATTCAGTAATGTGAGCATTTTTGCAGACAACATGCCTTGAAGCACAATGTGATCAGTTATCTCATAGAGTGGTTTTGCTAAACGTACACTTATTACCACATTTTTCGCCTACATTAATCTACAGTTCTATTTTGACGACAATACCTTCTTCAGAGATACTCATCAGAAGAAAAGTTTCAACAAGTACGGTATTTTTTTCTTGTTTTTTGAAAGATAACATTACTAGAAAAGAGGAAACAAATGGTGAAAATAATCCTTGCTGTTGCTCAATCCACACAAAATGAAAGGTGAAGAAAAGATCTGTTCAAAATTTAAAATGCATTGTATTCGTTTCAAAGTTTTAATTCCTATTCTTTTTTTTTTATACTTTAACCTATAAATGGTTTAATTGTGCGTTTTGATATTTTCTTTTAATAAAACCTGTTTTACATAAATCACAATATTTTGTTAATATTTATATTCTGCACAAATAACTATACTTTTCAAAAAAAAAATCATATTTGGCAGAAGTCCTTTTCTTTTGCGAAATGCTTGATTTATAACATAACTGTTTTGGCTTGTTTGGTTTTTTTTCCTTTTTCGCTCGTCACTTTCTTTCGACCTACATTTTCTTCTTTATATGCAGATAAGATTAATTCAATCAATAAGATTGTCTTCTGAAGAAGTTCCTTTTCGGAACGAAAGGCGTCATTAATGATTTTTCTATCTTGTCATTCACTTACCCAGCATAGATAGAGAGAAATGTACTGTCATAGATAGATATGAAAAATGAGTTGATATTATTAGTTAGATCGCTACGTGAATAGATAGCAATCAAGCGGACCTACTTGAAGACTGATTTTTCGATTTAACCGCTACGAACAAAAAAGAAGAAAAAAAAACGTTTGAACACCAAAAAATATATATAAAGAAAATATTAAGAATTGTTAGTCTGCAACTTTATGTGCGTCTATGTGTGTATTCGTGGAAAGAGATTTAAGACAGGCGAGTGTAGTATATATTCAGATAATGAAAACCTTTTGATAGCAGTGATGGAGGAAAGGAAAGAAAAGAAGAACACGAAAAGGAAATAATAAAACAAGCCGAAGCGTTTTGTAGAGAACGTAGTGGCGGATAAAGGAAACAGAGGAATCAGATAAAGATGTCATTAAATGAATAGACAAAGATAAAGTCTAAAGATAATAAATATCAAAGGGGAAGGAAAGGCTGTAAGATGATAAATGAGTTCAGAGAGAATGAAAGAGAAAGACCGAAAGAGTACACACACACACACACACACACACATATATATATATATATGCATACACATACAGACACACACACACATATATGTGTGTATATATATATATATATATATATATATACATATATATATTTATATGCACACACACACACACACACATATATATATATATATATATGCATACATACAGACACACACACACACATATATATGTGTGTATATATATATATATATATATATATATATTTATACACACACACACACACACACACACACACATATATATATATATATATATATATATATATATATATATATATATATATATATATGTTTGTGTGGGCATGTGTATGTCATATTCCTAGGCGACAGAAAGAAGTACTCTACAAAAAATATATGTAGACTGACTGTGAAGAATATGACATGTTATTCGAAGTAAACTGATAATTATCACTTCGCCGATAATTTAACTAAGATATTCAAGAGAAAATGGCATTGAAAATGAATAATTATGATATTAAATCAGTTAAAAACTTTACAAATACAAGATTTTCTTTTACAATGAGAAAAAATATCAAAAACATTGAATTGTGAAATGTAAGAATGAAGATAGGCATAAAAAATATGATATCTCCTTGATTATGAAAGATCTTGTCATTGGCGATGAAACAAATTCTTGCTAGTTCTAGTATCGTTGAAAATCATCTCATATCTTTTTTTTTTGCATCAGGAAAACGACCTTGAACAAAGCATAATGCAATTGAAAAATAACATTAAATTAAAGCAACAATCAATAATAAGAATTTAAAGTTAAATGATTAGAAATAAGTCGATATCCATAAATCTCACCGAAGATAGTATTATCAATGTTACCTTCATATCTGCTATTTGTTTAATATATCTTAAGATTTATTAAGTAAATGCGTAAATAAACCCTCACATACTGAAATGATTAAATAGTGGGACACTAAAATTAAATCCGAATATTAATCAGCTGCTCTAATTTTTATAGTACATTTATTGTGTGAACATATATAACAAACTATGTAGGAATACGTAAATAGTTTTGTTTCAAACTTGCCGTTTGACTGAATAATATTACTTTCCATATAAGAATGAATAACAATGACTTTTTTATCAAATTTAGATTTCCTTCCTGCCCAAACCCAGAAAAGGCAAAATACGGTCTATCAAAAGAACATTTTTTCCATTTTCACCGCTATTATTTTAACTACCTTCACTCCCTCGGCAATGTTTGTTTTTAAAATAATGATAAGAATTGTAATACAAACTGAGCATATGATGGAAGTGAATCTATACATTTTTGTTCTTGAGCATTTTCAAAAAACCTTCAAAGATTATTTATTATTAGATCGTTTATTTACAATAACTGTATATTTACAACATTAAAAAGAAAACTAGTACAAATAAAACTAATATCATTTAGTATTTATCATTTAACAATTTATAAAGAAATTTATATAAAAAAAATTTTACTCATCCATTTATAGACATTTAATTAATTATTCAAATATGGGTAACACCTATTAGGAAATGTTTATTATTTATCAATTTTTAAAGGTCGAATCGATTGGAAATTAGACAATGTTTAACAATCAATTCCAATAAAAAAATATAAAAAATAAATAGTGATAAGTTAAAGAGAAAATAGAAATCGTTTATCAATCTAACATGTTTCCTTTTTTATTAAAGTTTCACCGGAGAATGAGATATGGAGAAAAAGAAGAATTGCAGGTATTTTTCTTTTAGTGTTGTTTCATTTTCATGTGTTAATCAGATTTCACGTCGACTTGTTAAACAAACTTTAATATAATCTATGACGTTCCGAATCCAACGAGACACGATTTATTCCATCAAAGTTCCCAAAAAATATAACCGATTCGAAGCCCTACTGAAAAACCGTAAATATTGCTTTGTGTATATGTATGTGTATGTGTATAATAATTCTAGTCTGTCTATATAGAATCCAGATGATAATGTATAATCGTAAGTGTGTGTGTAGTAGTAGTAGAAGTAGACATTATGTTTGACAGATTTTCGCATTTAAGAATGGATTTAATAAAGGTTGGATTCGATAAATAATGAATTCAATAAATAGTGCAAATAAACAATTTAATAAAAGAATAGTCTTTTTCCACTTTAAGTGAGGAAATTGAGCACTAAACATAGACACGATTCTGACATATAGATGTTTATGAAGTAAGGCCAAATCCAAAAATTTCATTATTGATTTTTATTGTAATTTTTTTCAAAATTAAATTTTTCTTAATGGGAATTTTGGTAAATAAAAAGAAAGCCATATTTGCGATCGGAGATGGTCATTCTCAATTGCATCGTAATTCAAATCTTAATTCCTGCGCGACATTGATATTTACCTGAAAATGCCGACTGTTATATGAAAACTAAGAGTAAAACTACAGAAACTGAAGAAGCCTAATGCAGCAGCCAAATTGCAAGAAACAAACTCCTGAGCGACCCGTACTTGAAAGAAAAATATATGGACAATGTGAAAAGAAGATACGAGGGACACAATGGAAATGGAAACTCGAAATGGAACGTATTAATAGGAGCTTTAATGACATCAGCAAACGATATCATCCCAAAGGAGAAAAGACGAAGAAGAAAAAATGAATGGATGACTGATGAGATTCTCGACATGATGCAAAAGAGGCAGAAAACTATGTCAAATAACAGAATGGAATACAGAAAACTACACAAAGAAGTAAGGACCAATGTCAGGCAGGCTAAAGAAAAGTGGCTAAACAGAAAAATGTTCAGAAATAGAGAGAGATTGAGTACCACCAACAAAAGAGATATGCATAAACAAATAAGGTATCTAACAGGATAGAAAGCGTGCTCGTCAACAGGCTGCATAAAATCAAGGGATGGAACACATATCAATAGGCGCTCATGGCTCTCTACCTCCGTCTATATCTTGCAGCTCTCAAGAAATTCCTCCCTCCGCTTGCCACCCCCAGACAAGGTTCTATTATCCACTTGCTTAAACCCGCCAGGTATGACACGTTTTGTTTTCCCTAGTCTCTCTTTCCCTCTATTCGACCCGTGAGGGTCAGAGTCTCCCCCTTCCTCATTATGTCCCAGAAACTTCAGCTGCGTCTTCTTGATGTTAAGTACAGTGTAACCCTGATATAAGAGAGATGTCAGGACTGGATAAGAAGTCTCTTATATCCGGCTTTCTCTTATAGCCGGGTTTGGTCTATTTTGTTTAGGTAAGTATGGCTCTAATTTGGAACCAGAGATAATCTCTCTTATATCCGGGTTTCTCTTATATCCGTGTCTCTTATATCCGGGTTACACTGTATATGTAACCCCCTTCTTTGCATCCTCTCCATGCTCGGTCCATGATATCCTCAGCATCCTTCTGTAGAAATATACTCCTTCGCCTCGAGTCTCTTCTTCATTTTTGAGGAAATCGTCCAACATTCGCTGCCGTAATAAAATAAATTGACACCTATATTTTCTGTTATTTGTTTTTTTTACCAATCACCTCTGTTTGCGCGGCTTCTTAAAATAATTGTACTTAATCACAACGATTCCTAACAAATCTGTCGGTGTTTAAATAAATAATGGTATTGAAATGTTGGTCTATGTGTTAACACGGAACTTGTACTGCGTTCAAACTTCAAAACTGGGTATTGGGAAAAGTATATTTTTGTTAATCTACCAACTGCTCCTTTTGGCTTAATTGATTTCCATCTTTACAAAGTTCAGAATAAGACAGGCGCTTTGCACGCACAGAAGCGTAAAATTTCTGCGGAGGTTTTTCATATTTCTTTTATGATTTAAAAACAAAAGAGTCAGCTATCTTTATCTGATAATTCTATGGCATGTTTTCATTCTTTTTTGTTCTGTTAAAAATAAGTTAGATTTTTTTTCTCTATCTGTCTCGGCAGTAACAGCTTATAACGAATATAGATCTTTCTTTGCACATTTTTATATATAAGTAACATCTTGCTAATCGTTAAGTCTATCACTAATATATTTTTAACATAGATTAATCAATTGATCAACACAATTTGGCATTTGGCAGTTATTATGGTTGCTCGTACAATAATATGTTTTTTTACCATTGTTAGAACGTCGATCCACGAAAAATTCATTTCTTCCTGAGTAATACAAAAAATGTAAGCTCTTACATGCGTAAATGCGATTTAGGTATATAAATAAAAAGATATCCTGCAAGTAACATTTTCTTCTTTAATTTTAGAATTGTGACTTTTATTCTGAGATCCGTAATAGTTGTTTAATCCCCACGTTATTACGTTTAGGAATGAGATGACAAGATTTCTTCGTCACTTAGTTATATATTAAATAGAAGGGTAGCGTCGATTATCTTGCCATAGTTGGCAACAGCTCTCAGAGCATAATTATTCTATGTTCCCACCCGTGGAGAAGAACTTTTATACATTCAAATCTGTGAGAAGTAATTCGATTACCTTAAACAAGTAGTTACGCTAATTCACAGATGGATAAGTACTTTGTTAAAAGCCATTATTCGTTACGTCCTGAATTTGCATTAAAAATCTGACGCATAAACAACTTTCTTCTTTTTATTAGAAGACCTACGCTCGACATGTGGTTGACTTTAGAATTCTGCTAAAAACGCTTCCAAAATTTGAGATTTCCACCGCTGTACACTGAAGTTATTGATAACATATTTATTGAATTTATTTAAGCTGTAAATATTTTGATTGAAAGTTAATATCTGCTCACTTCCGAAAGTAGTAGGAGCGGAAATGCTTTCAGTTCGACCTAATTCTCGAAATCAGTTTATCAATAGACAACTATGAAATGTACTGATTTCCGGTTGCAACCGGAATCTTTCGGCTTTCCTTCATATAGCCTTATTCGAATCTACACTAGTTACATTATTCGGATTATTGTCCTCATCTTTGTCTCCATATTTATGACAACGTTTCGCTCATTGTACGCTCCAGCTTTCTTCAGGTGGTTGGAATGTCGAACTGAACCCTTTATTTTGCTCACTGGTGTAGACTGTCCTAGTTCCACATGCCATGTCTAATTGATGTCAGTTAACTCCTGTTAATTCCCCTCTCAAAGTTCTCCACCGCCTTAACCAGACATGGCACGTGGAACTAGAACAGTCTATCCCAGTGAGCGAAATAAAGGGTTCAGTTCGACATTCCAACCAACTGAAGAAGGCCGGAGCGTACAACGGCCGGAACGTTGTGATAAACATTGCGACAAAGATGATGACAATAGTTTGAATAATGTAAATAATGTACATAATACCTCATCTCAGAAATATAGAGAGATTATTCGAATCTGTTTTTAATATCAAACTTTCACGGCAACTCCAGAAAACTAGCCATGCAAATAATTAATTTGACGAACAACGAGTTACAACATTTTTTTCGAACGGCTAATTGGAAGGTGATAGTGAAGAATAATTTTAAATATATTAATCACAAATATTAGTAAGCACTTAACAACAGTTCGTGTAAGCATTTTGAATTTTACGGATTTGATTTGAACCGCATATAACTCAACGGTAGAATAAAACAATGAGTCTACGCGTATTATCACTGGCTTTCTCCATATTACAATTCTGCTTGTAAGTTATGTCATAAGTTAACATGTATTTAACGCCTTTATAAATATCTAATAAATAATGGAATAATCCGTTTCGACCGCATGTAATGACTGAAAAGGCACTTTAGTGATGCTGTTAATTTCAGTGAAACAAAACTTAACGAAAGAAATAAAAGATAGTTACGTGATGACACACGCATGGGTTTAGCGCCAGTGAAAAGAAATAAAATTGTCAATTTCAAATCTTTGCATTTGTAACCTCTTACGTTTATAAATAATAGATTCTATTTAAATTGTTACAGGAAATATTTTATTATGAAGTTATGAAGCTCAAATATTTATCGAGCCAATGAGTTTATTAACACGGAACTTGCAAGAATAGTATTCAATCATTAACTTAAGAATAAGAACCAATGAGAAAATTCAAATAAGGGAATTTTAACGAATTATTCTAGTGAACAAATAGCAGAGCTTTATTCATCTATCATTTTAAAACCGAGTTTATAGCTACTGGTCCTAATCATCAAATAATGAAAGGAATTTGTATTTTTGCAATATGCTTATATTTTGAGAATACCTGTTGAACGATGGGCAATAGATGAAGAAGTTTCCATCTTAAAACGAAAAGACATTTATAAAAGATATACTCTAGATTCCACCGTCATGAAAATGTTTTAGGCGATACATCTGACTAATGTCAGATGCCTGCCATTCGATGACAGCTGTTCGAAGAGTGACATAATCCTTTTCAAATGTGTCAGGATACTATCTATAAAATCTCGATAGAAGTGTCAGAATTATTCAGCAACCTTTGGACTGTTTCAGAAATGTTTTTATCATAAATTTATCGAGAAGTACAAACGGTGATGTTTTGTGACTGACTTATCAGTGGCCTGGCTATCAAAACGTATCGCAAACTGATCGATTATTGGATTTTCAAGTAAGGTGTCTTCAATGAAATTTCGGTTTTAACTTTGCTGTAATTGTTAAACTTTAGGGATGGAAAACAATTTGATTATATTCCTGTCTCTGCGATCAATATCTATACGTGCACATCAGAACATTTCGAAATGATAATTAAATTAAAATTCTTCTAAACTTCACTGTGGAATCGTAATTGCCAACAAATGTGTTACAAATATATGGAAGAATGTTAACGGTTACAAATGTACATCATATGCTTACCTGGCGTAGAGTGATGTAGATTTGGCTTAGAGTAATATATTTAAAATTCCATCTTGATCTACACAAATGAATATTCATATAACACATCAATGTTGAAAATATTTTAATCAGAGTTAAACAAGTATGTTCGCTTACGTGTTTTAATCAAGACTGCAAATAAATATATTGATTCAGCCATTCGGTCCAGCAAAGAACGGAGACAGTTTCATTGATTTCAGAATAGTATTCGATACTATTTATATGGAAAACGCTAGAAGATCCTGCTAGCTTAAGCGATATTAGTTTAAGCTATTAGGTGTCCATGAAGATCTACTTTAAATAAAGGTGCTGTATTATGATTTCAATTGGAATTACAAAGTTCCTTTTAATCTATACGTGTATGTATATCCGGTTTAAGTATTTTCTCACATTCGCACTGATTTTGTAACGAATAGAAACAATGAGTTACCCATGATTTATGAAAGACAGACGGGTTTTACGTGGTCTGTCCATGGATGGTGGCCCAGTTCTTGTTGGAAAAGGATGATCCCAATTCAAAGAAGCGATTATATGGGTAAAAATAAAACTCATACAACTTAGGGGAAGGACAAACCATGCAGCGAATTTTGTAATTCAACTAGTTGATGTGGCATGTCATTGGAAAACTCGAGGCGAAGAAGGTGGAGCATGTTAATCTCCAAGAGTGTAGCATCAGCCATGCTGATAAGAGGTAGAAAAGATTCTCTGCCGTGAATAAATAAAAGCAGCTTTGGAGGCATTATACTTTGCAAGCCATTTCTTGCCCAACTTCACGACTGATTGGGTGTTTTATTCAAGTATGAGACACTATTAGAAGTTTTCCTAATCCAGCAGGGAATTTTAAAGTAGTGAAAGGAAAAGACAAACCAAATCTTTACAGATTAATAGGTTCCAACTACGGACCATCGCTAGGAAATATGACCACATCACCAGCAATGAACAGATAGAATTACTACGATTAACGTATCTTACTTGTGGTGTGATCCACATGAAGAGAGGAAAATAAATACGCCCACACAAGACCGAAAATTTGTCTAGAACTTTCTTGCCAGTACGGAGATAGAAAAAAGGTGAAATATCCCAAGAATGGAAACGAAGACAGCTCCTTTAAGGCACTGCAAAAAACACCTGAATCCAGCTAGCAACAGCCTACGCATGTCAGAAAATAGGCACAAATTTATAGAGATTAGCTGCATTCGATTAGCTGAAAAGAGGAAATGGAATCGACTAAAATAGAATTTCCTCGATGACCTTCAGGAAATTTAACTAACCTTTTGGAATACGCAAGTGGATTCCATATATCTTTCAAAACAGAAACAAGTCATTGTCCAATATTACTTGTCACATGGGAGGATTTAGTAGCATAAAACAGGAAATGTAAAGAAATGCGGCTTAATGTTAATAACGGGGAAAATAAAATCGCTGAAATCGTACACTGGATGAAACCGGGGTATTCGTGACTTTGCAAAAGAAGGAAAGCCATCTCTCTTTGCATTTTATTCCATCGCCTGATATTCTGAAGAAATTATTCTTCCTCAATGGATAAGAAATTCTATATAAAATTTAGCTTATCTTTATTTTAATTTCACGTTATTTAATAATTATTAAGAAACATAAAACTTCGTTCGAAACAAAAAAAATAATGTCCAATCACCATGTATTATTATATATAGCATTGAATTATGGAAATTTTTCTCGTAGATGAAGAGGAGATTTGAGGAGACATTGGTGTTGTTCTACAGAAAGAGGACGCGGATTCCATGGACTGGACATATGAGTGACGAACGAAAGCATTTTGACTAGGATCAGAGAGAGAGGGAGAGAGAGAGACCTAACGAATTTGGCAGTCACAAATTAAAAGGGAGAAGGACGAACCTACATAACAATCTTGTGTAAATGGACTTTTTTTATTTCATATGCTACCCAATTTAGTTGTTGCTGCTATTGAAAAGACTCCATAACACACATGCACGGTCTGGTAATTTACGCACGGGACCGTCTCCCACTGGCTTGGGAACTTTATCTTTCTCTCTCTCTCTCTCTCTCTCTCTCTCTTGAATCTCCAGAACATTCATACATGTATCTACGTCTATCTCTCCTCAACTCTATAAGCTATCTCTTCTTTCTCTATCGCTCTCCATCCTTCCAAAACTGTGATGTAGTCGATAGCATTTCTGATAATGAGACAACACTCTCTACATCTGTCTGCACACATATTTGTGTTCAGTGAATTTAATACCCTCAATACGAAATTGCTTAAACACTTCATAACTGAACTTCCTGGCATACAAACTTTTACATTTTCAATCATTCAATCTCTCACACAAGTGGATGATTTTCCTACGCATTACCACTGTAACCATGATGGTAAGGCTTCTATTATGGATCTCTGTTTTACCTCCATCCGAGAGTCTTGTGCCACTTTACTCCTCCCCTAGTAGAGAATCTCCCATCAAGAAAACGTGTTTCTGTTATCAATGAGCAGACTGGGAATCGTTCCGTGATTTCCTTCGCGATATCCCTTGGAATGTAGTTTTTAATCTCCCCGTCCAAAAATTGCGTCTCTGGTCCCATCCTGGGTAATAGCTGGAATCATGGCTTTGATTCCCGGAAGAAAATATAGAGTGAAATCGCGTTCCTCCCCTTGGTTCTCAGCTGCTTGACCAGCCGCTAATGCTTACTGGAATCACTACTTTCCTCTGTACTGTAGCGACATATCTGATTGCAGCAGACGTCTCTATGTCACTGCCCGTAATGAGTGCAAACGTGTCCTCAGTGAAGCAAAGTTACTCTTTGTCGAAAGAATGAAACAACGTATTGCTTCTCACAAGTTTGGTTCTAAAGATTATAGGCAGCTCTGCAAGAGTGTGTTGAAAACAGTAAACTCACAACCCACAATACATTCATCCAGCCTCCGCTGACAAGACTGAATGCTTTGTTTAGACTCATCTAGTGTACCCACATCCGAATTCCCACTCAAAACTGAGGCTCTACTGAGTAAGATGCACATAACCCCGACGATGCTATCAGACACCATATCTAAATTAGACTCCCTTAAGGCTATTGCGGGGGACGGGATGCCTGACATTGTCCTGAAAACAGGTGCTCCTGAACTGGCTCCTGTCCTCGCCAAACTATACAACTAGTGCCTCGCTGAATCTTGCTTTCCAGCCTCTTGGAAGTCCTTATCTGTTGTGCCTGTCTTTAAGAACTCTGGAGAACCTTCTGAACCATCTAACTACCGTCGGATCAGACTCTTACCACGCTTCGGGAAGACTTCGAGGCCGAAATCGTGAAACACCTTGCTTTCCATAATCTTCTCTCCGACAAGCAATATGGTTTCCGCTTTGCCCGATCTACTGCTGACTTGCTCACAGCCAAACATTTCACACTAACGGATATGACCGAGCTGTGTCTCTAGATATCTCTAAAGCATGTGATAGGGTTTGGCAATCCGGGGATACGGCATTATAGGACGATTATTTGACAATACAATCATTCCTGTCAAACCGTGTCTCCTCCAGCATTTTTATCACGAACTCCGTTATTCCCCAAGGCTCTATTTTGGGTCCTACACTGTTCCTGATATTCATTAATGACCTTCCCGATATAATCAGTTTCTAAGTAGCCATCTACGCGAACTACACTACTATTTACTCCTGCCCCAATCGTAAATCTGGTATCGTTGACAAAACTAAACTGGTGGTAGGTCTTGAAAAGCACCTCCAATCTGTGGTTGACTGAGGAAGGAAATGGCTTGTAAATTTTAATGCCTCCGAAACAAAGCTGCTCCCCTACAGAATGGCTGTTACCCAACTCTTTGATAGAGCCTCGCTATGCTTGCTTGGTCTCTTTCTGTTCGCTCATATGAGGTGGGACAAATACATAGACTCAATGCCGTCATCTACCACAAGGAAAGTGGGTTTTCTGTGTCGTGTCAGAAAGTTTTTCTTGTCTGAGTTCATCATTCAAATCTATAAATCAACCATCCGTCTTTGCTGGAATATTGCTGTCATATATGGTGTGGTACCCCCGCTGTACGTCTCGAGGTCCTCGACAAAATTCAGAGACGGATATGCAATGTGATAAGTCATTATCTGGCACCAAGTCTACAGTCGCTTTCATAATGACGTGCTGTGACTTCCCCTCTGTTCCCAGAATGCATGAGTTTAAGCGAATTAATAGGTTGGCAGCATCGGTCCCCGACTTTCATTGTCGAAATGTAACCGTCTCTTCTACTCAAACAGTTTCTAATCTCGCACTTCCCGTATGTGGATTTCTCTTCCTCTTAATTGCTTCCCTGATAACTATAAACTTCAAATATTCAAGTGTAATGTCAATCGACATCTTCTGATTCCTTGGTCTTTTTTTATCCCCTCCCTAAACACGCATGTTTACTCTTGTTCTCTACCCTCTGTAATCCCTAGTAGCACCCCCGCCTTGCTTCGGGAGATATGATTAAAAAATGAAAACAAATGTAAACTCTAATATTACAATTTCCTCTTGAAAGTTCTTGGATGTCATACCAATTTACCCTTCTCGTTTGTGTTTTTTTTTGTTAGAGGAAACGAGCTATTTTGTTGGTTAGTGTTCTTTGTTTTGTTTCAAGTTTTCCATTATCAAATTCAAATTAGGTCTTCCATACACTAACGTCAGTTACGAATTACCTAAACTGAGTATTCCAGATGCTGATGTCAATAATAATTTCGGTTACGTTATTTTAACTATGCCATGTAATACAGTGTTTCATACCTACTGAAAAAAACACATTAACAAAGAATGGAATATTTTTGAATATATGCAATTTTATAAGCTTTTTTCTTACTGTTTGAAGAGTCTCTTTCAAAGGATCACATCGTCTTACAATAAAAGAAGCAATGGCGCTCAAAGACACTACAGATAGCATTACAATACCCATTAAATTTCACTGTTTTCTTTTTAATACGCTTATTTATTGATCCTGTTTATACATTTAATTTTCGGAAATAGCATTTTTTTTACTTGAGACATAAGCTGTTATTATTCGAATTTTACATCTACGAATTATTTTATCATCAGCAATCATTCAATATGTATGGTGTAGGTTATTGTCTGTTACAATTTATAGTGATTTGTTTATTGCAATTCCAACTTCATGTTGTCTTTTCTCCTCTAGACCTGTTCAAATCAAGTGATATCAGAAATAAGGAAGGTAGTTACAACCAAGTTGACACACCACTTGCAAAAGATAAAATTATTTGATATGAAAGGAAAATGGGTAATTAGAGCTCATTAGACATCCTTTGGTCAAAAGAAACATCATCAATATTTGTGTTTTTCCATCGCTTTAAAATTAAATGCACTCTGAAATCCTACGGACTGGGCGTAGATTTGTCTTATTATCTATTTGAAGAATTATGTTTTCATTTTGTAGTCAAATTGTACATTGTTATTGATAGGTTAAGATGCTGATTATATATTTCATTACCAGTAGCAGATCTTTTGAACTTGGCATGGAGTGCCATCATGGAAGCGTCTACTGGCAACCCGAAGTTGCCATATTCATTTAGTTCTTTAGGCATTGTGATTTCTTTTATGTCAGTTACCTTTTGGTAGTTTGATCAAAAGATATCTAATGAGTCCTATTTAACTATTTGGCTACATATCAGAGTTCATTTTCTTTTAGAGTGATTGACTTCCCAACCGGCTTCAGGCGTTCATCAAACCTACATATAAAGACACATACACACCACACTAATTCTGTAGGCTAATTACGATTATTTTAAATTCAGGAAGTGCAAAATATTGTCATACATTGTAGCTTAATTAAACTTAAAATTCTGAGTTTCCAATAGAAATATGAAAATCTTGGATCTGATTATATCATCTCTGATCGATTAGTATAACTATCTGATTACGGCTATTCCAGGGTCGTAAGTATCAAAAGAAGAGTGCAATTAAAGATCGAATTATCGTCGCCAAACAAGTTAAAGTATAAATCAACTATCGAATTCGATTAAAGAGCTCCTTATTGAATACACACTAAAACAAATTCACACACACACACATATATGTTTATGCGTGTTTGGGTTTATGTGCGTATATGTGTGAGCATATGTTTTTGTATATTTATCTCACTGTATCATAGACGGAATGAGAATGTGTGAGAGAGATAAACTATTTTCGGATATATCCTAGCATACAAGGTAGAATATATTTTATAATTGCCATTGACATGCAGTCAATATACCTATCGGTTAATTTCCGGTGCAAAGTATTAACTTCCAAACGGTTTAAAACCAAAATGTATTTTAATTGGACATCATCCTGTGCAATCTATATTTCACAAAATACATTACATGAAAGAAATTGCAGAAATTGATCATGAAATCTTGCTAAATCCTGACAAATGTTTAAATCTCCGATATTTTCGGATGGGTTTATTGGTCGAACCGTGTACATAGTAACACAACACATATATTTGATTGATTCCGAAACTAATGACCAAAAAAGAAAACATTTCTGTCTGTAACGTAATAGCCTAAAGAACAGAAAACCAGTGAACGTACCAATGATTTTATGAAAATCCCCAAAGAGAAACTACGTGCCTGCCTATTCAATCATAACATAAAGTTGTCTTAATGAAGTAAAAATGTAACAAACATAATTTATAAGGAACTATTTTTGTGAAGAGAATTTATTTCAGTAATCGGAGTCTCATGTTTAGGTTGGCCGTTTTACAATTCTCAGATGAAATTGTATGATTAAAATTATTCAGTATTAAAATTAGTTTAATTTTTTAATCGCTGTTCCTTTTTTGAGATAGTAAAAATTGATTATTAATAATAATTATTTTTGCCGTTTTTACTCGAGTACAGTACGAGATTTTATCATTATCGGAGTAATATTATACACAGGTAATTTTTCAAGAGGTAAAAAATCATGCATTTTCCGTTACTGGTTGCACTGTACACAGGTTTATTTTTCTGGAGAGTAAAAATTCGCACAATGTAATTTCAGGTGAGGTACTATACAAAAAAGACAGCTTCTACATTACTATAAACGGTACTTAATATTTTGTGATGTTAAAAACTTGTGTAAAATAAACACGTAATAAATAAATTATTTTTTAGAGAGCAATTACTTGATTTTTAATGAAATTATTTTTAAACGAATTACGTGAAAGTGGGATGGAGAAACCAAAAATCATCAAAATTAAATTATATATAAGAGGGATACTGATCTATGAGGATTGGGCAGGAAGTAAAAAAAAATATCAAGCATAAGCACAGACGCAGATAAATGGAGTCTTTAAGAGATTTTCATATTTTGGAATAGCACGCTCGACTAATCTAATCGTTGCCGTCAGGCAGTGTAATATCATGGATATCGAGAAAAGTAAGCTGTGCTGTTTTCCCGAATCCAATTAATAATGCTCTTTTCCTGGAAATCTCCAATCGTTCATCTATCAATTTATTGATTTGCTTGTCTGATCTTAAAATGTAGAGTTAGAAACTGATGAGGGTCTTGGCTTTAGGGTCTCTTCAATTAAACTCAACAAAATACGCAATTCGGATTTCTCGGACGCATGAAGAATTTCATATGCACACATTCGGAAATATTTATATCTACAATCACATACTTACATTGTGTGCATATCCAGAAAAATTCCGATGACTACATATAATCTATTGTTGTTTTCCCGGAAATACTTAGTTTAACGGACACACAGACACAAAAATTCTTCAAATGAAAATATGAAAATCACTATAGGTATTTGCTAAGTCTAGCTCTGTGTTACACAAGGCTAACTCCAAACAGTTGTTTGTAAGAAGATGGTGATGCGTCAATATTCAAATTTAGTATTCTAAGCGAAACTCAAAATCTATCATATTTAAAAAAAATTAAACAGCAATCAAAAAATCAGTTTATAGACACCTAGCCAGATAGATAATGAAGAGATAGATAGATAGATAGATAGATAGATGGATAGATAGATAGATAGATAGACAGAGAGATAGATAGATAGATAGATAGATAGATAGATAGATAGACAGAGAGATAGATAGATAGATAGATGGATAGATAGATAGATAGATAGATAGATAGATAGATAGATAGATAGACAGATGGATAGATGGATAGATAGATAGATAGATAGATAGATAGATAGATAGATAGATAGATAGATAGATAGATAGACAGAGATAGATAGATAGATAGATAGATAGATAGATAGATAGATAGATAGATAGATAGACAGAGAGATAGATAGATAGATAGATAGATAGATAGATAGATAGATAGATAGTGAACAAAAAGAGAAATATAGATAATGTGACAGGGCCCTGATTGTTAACTGTTAAATCAAACGGATAATGATATTAAACAGAAACCCGTTTTCTTTGTGTTCGTTCTTCTCCTCCTCCCTCTTTTTTGTTTTCCTACCAATCATGACTGAGAGGAGTTTTAGCTAAAGAGGGTAAGAAAGGAATTGGGAATCGTTTGATAGCAAACAGAATGAACTCCTAAGAAATAGCAGGAAAGGAGTTTGGGATCGCTTGGCAACAAAACAGAATGACCCCTAAGAAGTTGAATAAGAATCGGTCATTTAATCTCACGTGCCATGAATCACCTTGTGGAATTTTGGTATTGTAATTTTAGTTACCTGTTGATCTCCTACGACTAAAGTTCACGAGAAAAATAAACTATTATCATGCGGTCGGCAGGGATGAGAAATACACCCACAAAACTATTTCAATACTTATGTAAGGAATAAAGAAATTTCATTCCGGAGATCTTGAATATATTTGACTCTTAAATGGGTAAGTATAAAGGAATATTGACCCAAAATACATACAAAGGAAACATCTTACTTTTGTCTCAGAGGGAATCCAAGTAACGTAGGAGAAACGGAATTCAAATATTATTCCTGAATTCTATATTTAATATTGTGGAAGAAAGACAAACCATCCTTTGTGAACATTCTACAGCAACTTTGCCTGTCTGTCCTTACAAACATTCGGACAAAAACTTTTGAACTGAAATCCAGTATCAGTTAAGTTTTCATAAATGTACGCCACTCTCTCCATACTGATCTTGTATTTTTTAATTTTGTTGTGTAAACGTTATTGACAAATTTATATCTTGTATTTTTTATTCGTCAGTACCCCTTCGTATGTTCCTAAGCGAAGCCAACAGTTTTTTTTTAATTTTTTTAGGTTATGCTTCATATCTTTATACGAAGGCGAATTCGTAACAATATATATATATATATATATATATATATATATATATATATATATATATAAATTATTTTAAGAATATGATTCCTCCGTTACATAAGAGTTCTCATGTTTCAAAAAACAAGAGGAAATACTTCAATATAATTATTAAAATTAAATTGAATTAAACTATCAAGCGAAAATCTATTTGGGTTCCAAAAATTTCGCTTGAAGATGAAACAAAGCTTAATACTTTAATTTCCTTTAATTTCAATAATTGTACTGACTCTTGTTTTTGCAACATGAGAACTCTTAGGTATGAAAAGGAATCTTATTTTTTTTTTAAATAATTATAATTTAGGCTCTACTTTTGTATTGAACACTGTTTTTTAAAACTAAAACAAAAATACTAAAGAACTTCGTGTTGTTTACCTAATGTGTGTTTTCCCATTTTCTATGTATTTGCATATATATATATATATATATATATATATATATATATATATATATATATATATATATATATATATATATATATATATATAGAGAGAGAGAGAGAGAGAGAGGGAGAGAGATAAAGTGAAAGAGATACAGAGAAATACCACACAAATATTTTATACGACTGTTCAGCTCAAGAGTTGGTAAAAGCTTTACCATAGCAAAGTCTTACTGAATATGTGTTTTTATAGAGAAGTAGAGGAACAAATTATAAGGATATCTATAATAGTTAAAGGTTGTCGCTACCCTATCTTAGCGATAGGGGTATTAGCCTCTTGGGAGTCATTTAACAAAGTAAATATTTTTTGTTGAAGCTGTCAGAATGAACATCCGTCTAACCAATGGTCTACGCAAGAAATGAGGATGATTGGAGCATATTTATGGTGAATAGTGGTTTCTCACTGCAAAGGTATGAACGGATGAAACTATGGAATGTAACGTGTTTCAAAATTTCCTTTTTAAAATATCGGTAGAGAAGCGTGCTGACCGCAAAATTCCATCTGCGGGAAAGTGGCTGTCGAGTGGAAAAAATATTTCATGACGCAAAAGGCGTCATAGACGTTTTTGGATCCTGTCAATGTTGGAAAGTTATGACAGGCTAGCTCCGCGCAAATATTACATCAGTATTCTATTTTTGTCTGATCTGATTCTTGTAAAGGCAGGGTATAATAGATTGATTCGAGCAGTGCAAGGAATCAACTATTCTTCCTGTCACTTTAGCGAGGATATGGAATTTATAAACCTTCTTACATTACTGTCCGTTTCAACGTGCATCTTACACGATGATGTCTTTTTCTTAGCTTAATAGTTTTATTACGTATTGCGTAACATCTGTCACCTTTTCATATACAAAACAAAAAGTGTGCAGGTATAGACATTTTGAGTTGAAATTTTCTAACACAATTTAAAACTGGAAATGCTTTACTTATTAAAGAATTTCTAAGCGGAAACCGTTAGATTGTCTCGTTACTTTAGTGAATATTTAGATTGTTAACGCAGAAATACCTCAAGCGGAGGGAAATTCTAGGGAGTTAATGTGTAGGCGGCCATAACAGTACCCAGAATTTGCATAGAAATTTTCGAGTGAAATTTCAGTAATGCTAGTCCCAATCATAAGAGCATACGATAAGCAGATTACTGTGTTGATACTGAAAGGGAACTATAGAAATTCTTGCAGCAGAAGTTGTTAAACTAAAGCGAGAAAAAGGGACTAAGCATTTATTGCAAAAATAAAATAAAACAGAATATATGGTTGTGCGGATGTTAGTATGGCGCAGCCCAAGATACGAATTAGGAATTTGAGATACGAGTGACATGCAAGTACAAAAATGTAAATATGTAGAAAGTGTTTTAACAGAGGACGGAAAACGCGACAATGAAATCTGAAGGCGCATTGGAATAATAAAATATGCCTTTTAAAAACTAAGGAAAATATTAAGAAACAGAAAAATATTGATCTAAACAGGAAAACGTCTAAACAGTCTGAACTGTGATGTAATATTGGTCTTACTGCAGTTAATGCAGAATTTGGACAACTGAAATTCACAGACTTTAGACAACGGAACCATGGTTCTACAATCACATGGAACGAACATCTGAGAAACGATGAATTTTGAAGAAAAATGAAATAAAACGTTAATTTCAGTATTAAAAGAAAGATTTGATATTTTAGAATCAGGAAAAGAAAGAGGGGTTGGAGGATGTGACATTCTTGGTCAATATGACGCATTAGGGAAAAAGGGAAACAGCGTATAACCTACGGAATGATCTTGTACAATGGTTGGCATAGCAACGATCATAAGGGATAGAAAAAAATTACAAAATGAAATAATAGCTGCAAAAGACAGGAAATTGTAGAGCTATGACCTTTGACACCCTAAAAAGACATAGTAATTAGAAGAAGAACCCATTCGTCCTGATCATCTAACATTAACAATTCAGTTTCACTCATATTTCGGTTTATTTTATTTCTATCTAAGCGGAATTATCTTTAGTTTTCCGAAGGTTTTCTGGCTGACAAACATAAATTGGTTTATATTGGAACATTTAGATGGATAAAGGCCATAAAGCGGGACTTGATATTATGGCTGAAAATTGTTTTATTTTCTTCTTAGACTGTCGTATTATAAGAAAAGATTTCGCATTTCAGAGTGAATGACAGGTGAATATTAGTAGAGTTCATGCAGCCAATATGAAAATTGAACTCCGAGGGAAAGGAAAAGTTTATAAAGTTTTCAATTAATAAACTGTAAATCTTTAAAATACATTTTGCAGATGAGATGAGACCAAATTTTCTTATTTTCTTCTTGTCAGCTTTAGCTTTGTTCTAAGTTAATCACATGACAGTGGCATCTGTTTCCAGAAGACAACAATTCTTTGATTTATTTGTTTGTATCAGTCAGAGGAAGTAAATCTTCGTTTTGGCTGTCTGGACAAAAATGAAATGTTTTTGATTAGAAAGACAGCTTTTTCTTACAAAGTAACAATGGGAATAATGATTGTGTTAGATGTCGACCTACGAACGGCATAGACGTATGGACTTGTGTTACACTCCGGCCTTAAAGTTCAAATTCTAGGAGCGAAATCACACTGGAAATTGTTTGACTCTATTGACGTTAGTGCATGTCGAGATAAAATATATTTATATATAAAATTAAATACACATTTTGTACCAGTGAAAGTCAGAAGCTTAAGGTATATAGGGGGTGCGGCTGGTATTTGAGGACATACAGATTTAAGATTAATATTGCTTCCCACTAACTTCTAATACTTTTATTTTTCAGAAATCAAGAATGTCAAACCATATGATAACAAATGAAATGAAAAGGCATGCTGTGACGGTGGCATTAAATTCTGATCATAGCGATTTGGATATTGCACGTTTCTTTAAAGTTGAAAGTTCGTTTGTTCACAAGATACAAAAAGAGTTAGAAGACGCTGACAGTTTCCGAATATCTCTATCAAAGCGTAAAAGACATTCTTCACGTTCTGATAAAATGAGAACATTCGAATTTATTCAGGAAGTCAATCAGACAAGTGATGAAAACTGAGGTCAATCAATGAGGTCAATTGCCAAAAAGCTGCATGTGTCTGAAGAAACAATCAGAAGGAGTGTTCATGAAGACATTCGATCATGTTCTACGTGAGGAAGAGAGGTCAATGTGTGTCAGGAAAAACAAAAGAAAGCCGTTTAAACAGATCCCAAAGGCTTTTAAACAAACTTAAAAATCGTTCATAAGCTGGTGTGATTTGTTTTTTCTCAGATGAGAGAAATTTTGCTCAAGATCAAAAACTTAACAGAAGAAATGACAGATGGCTTTGTTCAGATCCTTCCGAGGTACCAAGAGTGATGCGCACAAAATTTCTTTCAAGTTTTATGGTATTGTGTGTTGTTAGGAATGAAGGACATGTTATGCCACCACACTTTTTTCCACAAGGTCTTAGAGTAAATGCCGCTGCTTACATTGAGGTTCTAGAAACAATTGTCAAGCCCTGGATTGACAAAATATGCAATGATAGGCTTTAAATATTCCAGCAACTCTCGGCTCCATTCCACAAGGCTATACGAACACAAGAATGGAAGGCTGACCATTTGTACGACCACATCACACCCAACATTTGGCCTCCTAACTCTCCAGATCTCAATCCTCTAGACTATTCTGTGAAGATTTGTTGAAATGGAGGTTAATAAACAGCCTCATAACACCAAAGATTCTCTTAAAACTGCAATAGTTCGAGTAATGCCATATATATATATAAGGACCAATTATTATATATTATTAAAGTTTATTCTGGGCAGATATAATGGCAATAAAAATATACGGAAATTAACTTAAGATTTTTAGATATCCGCATTACTAAATTTCAACCAAAACCCATGATCCTCTTCATAGAAAAGATTATAATCAGCAAAATTTTAATGATGAGTGAACTGTCTGACATGAATGGGATAAAAGGTTAAAAATTGTAACGATTTGACCAGTGAAGATGTCAATATTGAAGTCTAAGTGTAATGATCGTGCAAGAATTTGATCCTCTTATTAATAACTCTCAGTGAAAAGCCTATCCGAGTAGAAATTTCTTCTTGTATGAAAATTGAATAGAAAATGTATCGGTGAATTTCGTGGACGTACCAAGGCATGTGCTAGATTTAAATGTTTAGGTAGATGGCACTAAAGAATAAATCACATCTGAATATTTGGCATAAGAATAGCAATAGGCTAGTGAAAAGTTCGTAATGCTATGTCTGTAAGAAAAATAATTAATCAACCACAATGTCACGTATAGTATTCTGAAGCATTAACTTTAAGAATAAATAACTGAGAATCACCAGCGAATATATGTTAAAAATACGCTATTTCTGGTTTAATCTCATTCTTGTAAAGTGAGAGCATGCCAGTGTGGAAGATACTTCTTCAAGCGAGATAGCGAGCCGGCCATTTTCTAAGAATCTTTAGTTGTATCGTATTTGAATTCCAGTTGAAGTCTTGAAACTAAAGGTATGTTGGAGGCATGGAGCTTCAATGAGCTTCGAAACATTCAACCTGATTAAATAAATCTCGAGCCCTGAAAGATGATGACGAAATTATACATGCTTGGTATTTGAGTTACTGATAGTTACAAGTTTTGGTATTTCCCTTCTAAACACTTAGAACAAAGCAAGAAGAGAAAATAGTTGCAAGCCACTTTTAGATTTATACAAACAATGGTATTATCTTCATAGATGTTTACAAAATATGAGTGAATGCGCTTGTGCCGGATGTAAATGAAAAGTAAAAAGAAAAATGTTAAATCGGTGAGGACAGCGAGATTAATATCAAAGTTCAAGAAACCTGGACATTCACACATCAAAAAAAAAAAAAAAAAATGGACTGTACATTATAATCGATAATTTAGCCATTATTGTTTCTGTTGGGGAGAGAAAAAAAATCAAGCAAACATATTTATAACATTACAGAACAAATCAGAAAACAAACGAAAATGATGGTTATTTAAATTGAAATTCACTTCATAGAACTTGTCATAAAATTGAGTAAATAGTAAAATAAATTTAATCTATCTCAATACAAGTCGTATAAAAGAATGTTTAATATTAATTAAATAAAGATTTAGTGTGTTTCTTCTTTTAACCGCCATGATTTTGCACTTGACTATGACTTTTTACAACTTCCTGCCATTAAATGTTCTAAATAGATTTTACCAGTTCTATGATCATCTTGAGTTATTTTTTTGTTTTACATTCACACAAATTGCTCATGTGGTTTACTCGCTTTTTCACTTTTTCTCTCTTGCTTCCAGCAGGCCATGTGAGTGTTAAACTCTCCAAACCCACATTTCAAATTATGAATACCTGAAGTTTTATGTAAATATTATGTAAGTTTTTTGTAAATATTAATTTTCTTTTCATTCCTTAAAGTTTTCTTGTTAAACACGTTCACTCCTTAGCTTTCTTCGTATCTATCAATTATGAACTATGTGTGAAGATTCTGCAGAATTTCACTCCGGTATAAGAAATTAGTTATTACATATCATTCCAATATTTTTTTTTTAAAGAAATTATCATATATATCTTAATATTTTGTTTTATTTCAATCGTGACCTATTCGACACGAAACAAATTCATATAAAGTTTCCGTCTTATAAATAATATATTATTTAAATAAATACACAGTTTATAATAAACGATACTAATTACATTTACCAGGCTGGACGTCCGAGAAATTTCGTAGAAAATATGTGTCCTCCGATAGGAATCGAACCTGTATCCTATACGGATACGTTATCTTGGCTATTTAGCTACAGAGGAAGCTCTTGTGAGCATAAGTCAAATGACAAACTTCCAAAAATTTTTCTCGAACGATCATATCTGCTCGAAGCGTATCTTAATGCAAACAATGGTCAACATTTATTATGAAATGTACTAAGTCCGACAATATATATTCTGTTAATACGTTGAGTAAATGCACTGTTTATAATAAACAGTATTAATTACATTTACCGGCCTGAAAAATATCCGCGAAATTTCGTGAAATATATTTCGGACTATTTATATATTTATATATATATATATATATATATATATATATATATATATATATATATATATATATATATATATATATGAGAGGTTATATATGGTCATCTAAACCCATTCAGAGATTTAATCGATGACCATGGCATGTGCGGCAGATGTTGCCGATGAAAACTTTACACAGCCATATTTAGCTGTCCCCCACCACGTGGGGTAGCAAGTGGCACAAGGCCGAGTTTAATGTGGGTCACCCGTAGGCCCGGCCAAAAATATAGCGGGTTCGAGAGCTGTCAACCTCCCCGGACGAAACCTTGCCCTTCGGCAAAGCTTCGTCCGGGAAAACTTTACACAGCACCAACACCTACTATATTCAGCAGATTTCGTACTTTGTGATCTTCTCCCACTTTACAAATCAAATTCTACTTAAAAGGACCAAGATTCCAATACGTCGACGAAGTCCAAAAAAGGGGTTCCAGAAATGTTTCCATCAATAGAAACGACGATGGATAAATTGGTTGGCTTCATAAGAGGACTGCTTCTCAGGAGATTGTATGCCGAATAGATATGTGTCGTAGTTTTCTTTTTATAGCACCAATTCCGATAATCTTTATCAGACCTCGTGTGTGTGCATATATATATATATATATATATATATATATATATATATATATATATATATGTAGGAAAATCTGAATGGCTTTTTCACGAGAGAATTAATTATCGCAATCGAATTAAATCGACTCCCTATGAAAAATTATTACCTGTAGAACAACATTTCCGCCTAGAAAAACACGATTTCAAAACCCATACCAGATTCACTATGATTGAGAGAATAGAAAAGTTCAGAGCAGATAACATTAGAAAGATTTTAGAGTATAGTAGTCGTATATAACCCAACGAATCAAGACATACCCATATTTCTCCCGCACACAAGACAGACATGCTCACGGAGGTGTTGAGGCCTCACACTTATGCACACACCTACACGAATATATACATCTACACACATCATATTCACTCACTCATTAATGAGCTAAATGATATCACACACCCATTGTAATGTACACGCTTACCCACATCATATTCACTCACTCCCTAAGAACCAAATAACACGCACACACACTTAACAGAGACACACTCACTTTGCAGGAACCAATAAAACTGTCAAAATGACCAAGGGAATTGAGAAGAGCATGAATCCATCCAGCTCTTATCTTAAATAACAACTTCAAAGAATCTGTTTGACCAACACAAAGACTGACGAAAACACATGATAAAAAAATAAAAAGAAAACAATTGAAAACTACAGACAAAAGTTCATTTTCTCCATCAAGTCATTCATTTTTGTAGTTCATTGCTACAAGCAAGCAGAAAAATATTCTTCTCCTGATGATGGCCATGTTGACCGAAACTTGTCGAGGAATTTAAATGAAATAATAATAAAAACGATGGAATATTAATATACAACCCAATGTGTCTGAAGATTTTAATTTTTTAATATTTTTTATTGTTCAATATATATATATATATATATATATATATATATATATATATATATATATATATATATATATATAAAGACAAATTCATTTGTCTTTATACATGCATTTCTGTCCTATGATATACTTTTACAGGTATATTTTAATTATACCTGGAATTTTGCGCGCACACGCAAACACACACACACACAGACATTTCAGTGTGATTGAAAAGAAACTCCCTATTTTATGGATTAGTAGCCCGTCTGGAGTCCTGACTTAAGAACTTATGGCATTTTTCTTTTGGGTTGCTTAAAGAAGCAAGCCTACTATACCAAACTAACACTTTTGAAGAACTTCGAATACAAGTAGTTTCCTAGTCCATTCCAGAAATCCTGGTGAAATCAGTTGACAAAATTCCTGGGTGATTTGAGAAGCTGGTAGTGAAATCTGTTTCCCATATCGAATTTTAAATAAGACCTTATACAGATTTATTTATATATTTATTTAATACCATAAAATAGTATAAAATTCCATACACGGGTGTGAGAATAAATTCTGCTTCTTATCTTCCTTTTCCATCCAGTAAATATTTTGCTTCTGCTACCGGTTAGTTGTTCTCAATTAATATTTTATTACCTCTTTAGTCGTTTTCAATGGATTCATAAATAAACAGCAAATATTTATTTTTCTAAGCGTGGATTTCGTTTAGAATATATATTTGGTAATCTCCAAGAATGCAAAATAAAACATCAAATTGATCTCTCAGTCACAATATCAAATTACGTAGGGTTAATACAATATGGACAGGGAATATTAATCTCTATGGTACAATTTATAATTTTAAAACATTTAATAAACATACCATTGTAAATATATTAGCATTGAATGGAATTTACTACAGTTTGTCCTAAAATATATTGTTTCATAATTGTCCCTATCTAGTTCGTAATAAGATTGGCTTTGATTGTCACAGCAGCTAATCATTCCCTGAAGCAGACGATAATAACATAATAATGTTATCACCATTTCTTTCTTTGTTTCTTTTGTTAGTTTGTTTCTAACTTTTCCCACTGAAAGCAAACAGTATCACTGTAATGTCATTTCCTTCTTTCCTCGCAATGAAAACGCAATAGTTCATTATTTATGAGGTACTGGCTGGTTAAGGATCATACAGAATAAATAGTGATTTAGCTTAGATGTAGAAACAAGGCTGAAGTTTGGTGGCACCCAGTGAGGATCGAACGGTCAACTCAGTCGTAATTGTTCTAGCGAAACAAGCTTACTAGCCATTACACCACCTCGAGCTGTCCTAATCATACAGAATTATATGACGTTAGACTTTCAACTCCTTAACAATGTTTCTCCACTTAATCTTTGACAATATAATCCACATTAGATTAACCACATAACGTGCAAAACGAAGATATGAGTTTAGTACATACAAGAGAATTCTGAAAATTTCTCAGCCCAACCAAAATGGCATTGAACAGATTCCGTTTGTCATTTAATCATATTCTGTGTAGTCAATCAGGTAGGAAAATGTTTCTTCAATTCTCATAGATACCTAAATCACCTTGACGTAGACAATTGGTTTATAAGCTGTAGTGAGTTAATTTCTCATTGGTTGTCCTACATTTGTGGATTTGTGTAATAAGAAGTTTTCTTCGAGAAGTAAAAGTAGTAATTTTTAATATTGAATTCTTAGCTTTTGAACAAGTCTTGCAAAATTAACTAATTTTTCAGGACTTGTGAGCACTTGTAACAACAGATCCGACATTTTGCTGTTCTAACAGAAATAAATACGTTTTCATGTAACAATTTAGTCTCATGAAATATTACTGTTTAGGGAAGATTGATCCACACTAAGCGTTACGTATTTATGGACTTGTATTGTACATAGCTTCGTAAACATCAAGACACGAGATATTGATAAAAGAGGACTATTTAACAATACTTAATGAAAAACTAAAGGTTGATTTAAAAATCATAACAGTGATAATGGGGAAACGATGGAACGTTTTAAAATAAGAGGGAAAAGAAAATATTAAAAAAGATGAAAACAAGCCAACATAAAGTCTAACAAGGCGTAAAAAATGGTCTTTTTTCCCACGAAGAATGGTTTTGAATGAAGCAATAGAATTTGATAAGAAAACGAAATATAATTTCATATAATGTGAAAAATTGAAATACGCAGAGAAAAAATGGTTTTGAAACCGTTATTGTTAAACAGATTTTTCTGTACGTAACACCTTTTTAGAATAGGAAAAATTATAGAAGGCGGATTCAAAAGAGAAGAAAAACGAAGCACTATAGAGATAAATGATTGAAACCCTTTCAAAAACCATAAGTGTGGAAAAATAAGAGAAAAAAAAAAAAATAGACCGAAAAACGAATCCACTACAACGCTTGGTTATTTGAAAAAATATCATAGGCTGATGGAAAGTCGGTTTTTTTTATGACCAGAATTGAAGGCAGGAAGAAAAAGTTGTCGGTAATATGTTGCATTTCTGGGAAAATTTAAATTGCAATCCAATTGGCTCATTCGTTTTCCCATACATACACACATATATATATATATATATATATATATATATATATAATCAAAAGGCAAGGAAGGCAAAAAATATAGGTAGTTGACACGAGCGATCCAGGCCATGTTGCATATATATATATATATATATATATATATATATAAAAAGAACTAATATTAATAAAAACTGATGAAAATAAAATAATATATAAATATAAACAAAATTAAAAATAAAATATATATTCAAAAATAAAATAATTATTTATTTTATATTATATGCAACAGGTATCTCGCAATTAGAAAACGTTTTTTAATATAAGAGATAGAGCAATTGAAAACATATTTGGTTGGATAGATGTGAGTTTATATACCCTAGTATTTCACGCTTTAGCGATCGTCAGACAAACTGATTAACTTTTTAAAAAATCTGGGTTTATGTAGATAGCGTGTTTTGGTGTTATTGTGAAAGTGGTCGGGGAAATTTTGTCGTTTTGTCATTCATCGTACTAACGCAAACATCGATGTATGCAGACACATATACATACTTGGTTGTCCGTCGGGACTCATACATATATATAAAAACATATGTAGACAGTTTCGGCTATGATACGGGTGGTGTTATGTCTATACATACGCATTTGTATGTTGAAAAGTTGAAATTTAAACATTGGAAGTGTGGCGGAACGACGTAAATGTCAGGAGAGTGACTTAATCGCAAGGTCATATAGCGTAAATTTGCACCCTTTCAAACCTTCTAATACCATAGTGTGGAATATCTGCTTACATAAGTAATAAACAAGAAAAAAACCGTTAGAAAATCAATGGGATTAACTAAATTATTTCCTGAAAATCAGTAAAGTAATTAATAATATCTCTATCTATAAAATGCAGGATGTGTGTGTGTGTGTGTGTGTGTGTGTGTGTGTGTGTGTGTGTGTGTGTGTGTGTGTGTGTGTGTGACGAATGCACGGCCGCAATTTTCGACGGATTTGCACCAAAATTTACATACACATGCTCCAAGTTAGCGGGAAGGCCAATACCGACTTTGCATTTCCCAACGCCCATCGATAGTGGAAATAGTCGGTTTTTCATGCTCCTACGGCAGTTTTCATGTAGTTTGTGGCCATTTTCTACTGGCCAGAGTGAGAGCCTATAGCTGGCTGCCACGAATAGGCAGGAAGATTCTATTGGCCAGCGTGAGAGCTAACAGCTGACTGACACGAATGTTAATTAGCATGCTAGCATGCAAAAAAAATCGATAACTGCATTCATCATAAGTGGGAAAATTTAAATCTGCATGGCACTTTAATCCAATTGGCTCATTCGCTTGCTTAAACTCAACGTTGATTCTGATTCTGCAGAACAGGGTTGGGTGTGAAAAAGTATTTGTTGTTAACATTCTTTTTTCATTCGGTTTTTCCACTTACGAGTCCTTTTTTAAAGCTGATCGATTTGTGTTCATTTTGTTTAGTTCTTTTTTCGTAACAGATTTAATGTTTGGTATAGAGCTTAGAAAAAATTCGCAGTGTGAGATAGGCAAGAAGCAAGGGATCTAGCAACATCAGCACGGCAAAGAGCACTCCTTTAAAGGCAAGGAAGGGCAAAAATGTTTTAAGTCAAGTGATAGCAATTGCTGTAGGAGACGTACGATTTTGGAATCAAGCACGGGCAACCCCGGGCCATGTTGCTAGTTATTAATATTGATATTACTAAACTAAATAAAAATAGTGAAATAATGATAGAAATATGCCGTGATAAAATAAAATTAAAGAACTAATATTAATAATACATACTGATGAAAATAAAATAATATAATATGAGATCAAGTAAAACAAAATTAAAAAATAAAATAACCATCTAAAAGAAAATAAATTCAAATTCAAAATAAAATAAAATTTATTTAAATATTTTAACAACAATAATAATAATCCAATCCCAACAGTAAATTATCTCGCAATTACCAGAAATATTATAAAACGTTTTTACCCAATAATAAATATACCAGCAATTGAAAATTGCATCAGCATGTAACTCAGAGTTGTGCAATCAATGTAAGGTATTATGCATATTTCTTAGTATATGTAAAATAGCACTGTTAACATTGAGCACAGTTTTCCTTACACAGTAGTATATATATATATATATATATATATATATATATATATATATATATATATATATATATATATATATATATGTATAAATATATATATATATATATATATATATATATATATATATATATATATATATATATATATATATATTTGTTGATAGATGTGAGTTTGTGACCCTGGGTTTCACGCTTTAGCGATCGTCAGACAAACTGATTAATTTTTAAAAAATCTGGGTTTATGTAGATTGCGTGTTTTGGTGTTATTGTGAAAGTGGTCGGGAAATTTTGTCGTTTTGTCATTCATCGTACTAACGCAAACATCGATGTATGCAGACACATATACATACTTGGTTGTCCGTCGGGACTCATACATATATATAAAAACATATGTAGACAGTTTCGGCTATGATACGGGTGGTGTTATGTCTATACATACGCATTTGTATGTTGAAAAGTTGAAATTTAAACATTGGAAGTGTGGCGGAAATGTCTCGTTATTTTTTCTTTGACAATGATATTATTTTATTATGTCAAATATGTGGTCAAACTCGTTACAGTGGATAACCAATGTATTTGATGTATTATTTTGCAAGAGTTTCTTTTTCTGTTCATATAGTCGTTTATTTAGTTTCCTTGAAGTTTCTCCTATGTATTTCTGCTTATAAAATTTATTAAAGGCGCTGGATTAAACTTCTCCTTCAGGTTTTATTTTAAAATTATGAAATGCATACCTACATGCATATAGAGAGACTTAGTATACGATATAACTTTTGAAACGATACTCTGAACTTACACGCGCAACTTCATTATGTCTTTAGTACAGTGATCTCTCACTCAGACACGAGTATATATATATATATATATATGTGTGTGTGTGTGTGTGTGTGTGTGTGTTTTTATACATGTGTATATGTACATATGTATGTGCGTGTGTATGTGTGAGCGTGTTTAAACAATGATATTTACAATCAAACATCATTGTAATCGAATGAAAAATTGACAAATTGAAAAAAATCATTGTTGAATAAAGTTAATGCTTTCAAAGTACAAAAGGAAGCATTGAAAGAATATATATATATATATATATATATATATATATATATATATATATATATATATATATATTTTTGATATATGATACATTTGCAACCGGTAATTCTCTATGTGTGTGTGTGTTAGCCTGTGTATGTGTTTATTTTGTTTAAACGTTATTTTTGAGGGGTATTCATATTCGAGTAGAAGCATTGTTTTTTTTGTTTTTTAAAAATTTAACTATTTATTTTTACAACCACGTCTACCGGCCTTAATATTGGAGAAATATTTTCGAACCAGGATTCGAACCTGCATCACATATGGGGAACCATCATTGGATCTGATGTACCTGATTGATCGGCCACGTAGGACTTCCGATCAAACAAACCCCGAACAGTAATTGTTCACACTCAGCAACTGAAGATTGCGTTCGCCATGAAACACCGAGTCTTGCTAACCGTTATGGATATTATGTATATTTACATTATTCGGACTGTTATCCTTAGTTTCACTGCCATATTCACTACCTTCCGACCGTTGTATGCTCCTGCCTTCAACTGATTCGAATTTACAAACGACTGTATATAACCGACGTCTTTATCCAGTTGGATATGTGTCCTGAAGAACACGTCAGCTAGATTTAGTGACTAGACACAAAGAGTTGTGAGTTCAATACCAGGCTATAGCAATGGTGAACAAAAAACATGGAGAATTGAGTTAAAGAGAAGAAAAAAAAACTTAATTATCCGGAAGAGGCATGGCGCATGAAACTAGAACAATCTACCTCGTTGGACGAAATAATGTGTTCAGTTCCAAATTCCAATCACCTGAACAAGGCCGGAGCCTACCAAAACTGGGAACCTTGATTTAATATGACGTGCCTGATCGCGGACATCCGCTTAAACAAACCCCGAATATTGTGGTTCACACTCAGCAACTGAAGATTGTGTATATGGCAATAAAGATGAGGATAAGTGTCCGACTATTTAAATAATATAAATGATCATAATTTATCATCCCAGAGATATACCCATATACAATATATATATATATATATATATATATATATATATATATATATATATATATATATATATATATATATATATTGGCATTAACTCACAAAACGTGCAAGTTTTCCTTTTCTATATATCCCAGATGATTTATTCCTTATTGAAGAGACTTCCAGTATACTTTTGACTCCGGAACGCGAATCCAAAGAGCTAACAAGCTTAACGTTTTGGGTTATAAAACTGTAAACATTATTATATATATTATATTCTTAATATTTATGGCATTGCCAACGTACTCTCACGATTCATGCACATGTAATTCTGGTCTTTTTAAAGATACTGTTTTATGGCGAATTTTATACTTTCATCCAACGACTGAAGAATTGAATCGCTAAAATATACTAAATAACATGAAAAGTATAAAGTAAGCAGTTAAAATTAATAACTAAATACATTACTATATTTAATGTAAAAATCCATCAATATAATATTTCTAATACTAATACTACTTTAACTAAATAATCCAAAGCGCAAGGAAGTTTACTGAATAAATAAAAGAAGAAAGTTTAACAATGTAAACTCAACGCTTTTATAACAATTTCACCTTTTACACAGAAAAGGAACTCTCGATTTATTGAATGCAGCATAATTCTTTCTTAGAGACCCACGAGTCAGTAGGGCAAATGATTGTTTAAAACAACACAAATCCAAGAAAGAACATATCTCGGTCAATTAACAATATCTATTTGTCAACCCACTCAGAGGACATCTACCACAGAGCCTTTGTAAACGAAAGAACCTACGCAAATTTTGTGTTATACGCAGAAAATGTCGGTTCCTATTTCCCCCTTTTAATCATATGGATTAGGCTAAAACAACCAAAAAAAAAAAAAAAAACTCCTTTCATCTCGGACTAGAGATAATATATTTATCGAAACTCACCTAGGGTTTCGGAAGCTAAATATGAATATTACGTAAATATGACATTTGATAATTGACCCTAGATTTGTAGAAGATAAGATTGAAGTATTCCGAGAAGCATCATTCATGTGGTAGGGAAAGATTGCAGTTCAACACTGTCGATGTGGCAAAGACAGATCTTAGGTCTAAAGGATTGAGCTTTTGGCATTAAAGTATGGAGCTCGCCTGAACATTTGTCATGGAAGTAGCGATACGCGTACCGATAGGCTTTCGTAGTTGGTTTTATGAGAAAATGTGCTTTAAGGTGCAAAATAGACCATCGCACGGGGCCGGGTATGAAATATTGAATTATGTCAACGCTGGAAAGTAGAGAATGAGTAAATTTAGTACAGATATCGCAACAATACTCCGCATTTGATCTCATCTGTATCTTGTAATGATAGAGCATGGATGAAGGTATATTTTGCAGTGGCACAAGGAGAGTGATATCTTTCCACTATTTTTAATGATTGTGCAACAGAACAACAACAAAAACTTAATTACTTGAAAATTAATGTTTCTCTATCATGATGTGTCAATCAAAATGACATTGGCACGATCCTTAATATGGAGTTTATAAATTGCCATTAAACTTTTGATCTTTTATATATCTTGGCCTTTGACCAAACGGAGTTAGCTGGAGGTTATACCCCAGTAGTAAGCATAATAGTCTTCATTCAGATATACCCGAATTTGTATCAGATACAAACCGGTTAGTTTCATCTTCATATCTCCATATTCATTAATTTCATGGTGATATAATTCCAGGATGAAGAAAACATACATGTCTTAATTAAACTATTTTCTTAAAAAAATATTTTAAATTCACAAACAGGAACGTGTGGCGGCGATAAGGTAAACAATCATCTCTCAGGTGTTTTGCCTTAGGTTCTTGTCAAAATCACATCGGAGATTGTTTGCGGGGTGGGGCATAAAGAGGAACAAGCTACTAAGTGGCATTCTCGGCATACAAGCCAACACTACCTTTTAATCAGATAACACTGCTGGCCTGTTAACAAAACATTCGTTTATAGCTTGTCATGACCCAAGAGAGTGGATAACTTTCTATTTCGGGCAAAAGATAAAATCAAGAAAGTCTGCGATTACGTACTTTCGAAAGGTTGATAGATAATTAATGAAAGTTTGTGTTTCGGGGTAAAGAGCGATTTTCACATTGGCAGTGAGGCAGACTTGGATTGGCCGGTTCGTTGTCTACTGATATTATTCAAGCAATCTTCTGATCGACCCAAGAAATATTAAGATGTTGGATATCAAAGGTTATTGGAAAACAGCTCTAAATATTGTAATAACTGACATTGCCCTCTAGACTGCTATTCAATTTTGTTCTTTTCATTATCCCTAACAATTGAGTACTTAGAGAACTTATTATTCATTTACATTTACGGGACACACACGGACACGAAGACGCGAACACAAAAACGCACACACACACATGGATACACGCATCAACACACAAACACACGTATACACCCCCCATATACATATATATATATATATATATATATATATATATATATATGCTTGAGCAGCAATCACTCATTTATACAAGTTTCTTTAAAGAACGACTGATATGGTAACGTGGTTACTATATGTGTATGTGTGCGTGAAAAGATTCAGATAGAGTATATCCGTAAATGGGCAACATGTATAAAGACAAATTTATCTTAACTGACGCGTTTCGTCCTCTGCGTTTCTGCACTCAGATGACGAAACACGTCGGCTAATAAGTTTTCCTATATATATATATATATATATATATATATATATATATATATATATATATATATATATTTGGTGCGATAAATAAATTGTTGTCAAAATTACGAGAGCAGAAAATAACACTGATATCTCATTTTAACAGATATTTTTTACCAAATATACCCAAGAACTCTTGCCATATTAAAGAGTATATTTATTCAATAAAATTGACATTGACTTCAAACCACGACCTCCAGACGACTTCGGAATCACCTAACACTCTTCGAGACGGTTTCCTTGATTAAGTAGGTGAGAGTATACCAAAATCTTTTCTTCGGTTCTACTTTTGGTGTTACAAGGACTTTTGTTGGACTCTCGTTCAATTGCACCACATATATGATAATCAAGATGATTGCAGTCTAGGTTTTCTGTTCCTTCTAGTCCCTTGTTCATTTGTGAAGAGATTGTTCATCATTCATTGCCAAACATGAGGACTGATATTGCATAGGGGTTCAGTATTTTCTTTTCTTTTTCTAGCAAATATCCTTCTGTTTATTATGACTTTGCTTAGAATTTGGAAGATATTTTTCGCTATTCCTATGCCTCTTCCGATTTCAATGTCACACTTTCTGTCTCCTTTTAAATCACTTCCCAAATATTTAAGGCTTGTTTAACTTCTCCAATTTGTAATTTGTATGTTGAACTGTTTCCTTCTTTAACAAGCATACTGTCTTCTTACAATTGATGTTTATTCCTTTCTTCTCGCTTTCCCTCACTCAAAGTACTGCAGGAGGTATTGTAGTTTCCTTTCTGTGTATGCTATCACGTTTAAAAAAAAAGACAAACGGTTCCTTTACGAGCACCGAAGTTAAGCAACCTTAGGATCGATTAGTACCTAAATAGGTGACCCATTGGGAAGACACTGTGCTCTACGCTTGGATCTGCAGTTGGTGTCATAGATAATAACTCGGAATTGTTAATCAGAGAGCATGGCTTCAATTTCCCTTGGGTTCGTGATATCCACTTAGGCTTAAATTAGCCTTGGGGAAAGATATGAATCCGTATATTTCCCTCCATCGATGGGTTGAATACCAAGACAGACTGGATCCTATAACATCCTTAAATCTGAAGGAACTTATCATTTTAATCTCTAAACTACTATCCTAGAACATTACTTAAACTACACCATGTTGTCTTCCAAATCATGTTGCTTGAAGAACTACCCAAAATCTAACGCAGATTTGTTGTAAGATATATGTATTTGTGGCATTCGCTTCAATTACTTTTTTGATTGTTTCATATATTGAGCCAATCATCTTAATATTCTGAAGTTTTTCTGATTTATTTTCGCGACACAATTCTTTTTTTCAGGCTATATATTTATTTTTATTTATATATGCCGTTGATTCTTTAAGTGCATATTTGTAAAATTAAAAAAGTGTTTTTCTTATTTTCTTTTCTCAAGTTTTGGGATTTCATTTTTCTTTTCTCATCTCTTTGTATTTTTACAAATTTCCAACACCGCGTTCCCAAAATTTAATATATTTCTTCTCTTTTGAAGTCATCTTTCTGAAACCTATGGTAATTATTACATATGCTATTTTAGATAAAATATCATTAATTATACTATGACATATTTTTCGAATAAGATGAACCAAGCTTGAGTTATGTAATATCTCACACAATATATAACGTACTGAACAAAATATAATAATAACATATATTATGTTTCAGTTAAAATGGTCTATTTATGAGATGTATATGAGAGCATTCGCTCATTACCGACATTTATTGTATAATATAAATTTTATTGAGTAAATATTGATATACATAATGATATTTTATATAATGTATAAAGGCTTTGAAGGAACTTCACTGTCTACAATTGTACAAAGCAAATATTTTACTATTTAGTGTTCGATCCTCACTGGGTTCTCAAGTATGTGGCTTTGTGGTACGTTATGAAAAGTTTTATAAATTCCATTGCCGTGGAAGAAGGACAAGAAAGTTGATTTTCTAGATCTTTAGTATTTTGGTTACCCCAGATTTTGTCTTTGTGCCAGACAATTCGAAAGTTTCTAAATACCAAATGTAAAGTGAATTTGTTTTATTCTCCATGAAAGGAGAATATAATGATAAAATGTCAAAGAACATGCGAATTCTAACGTTTTGTTTTGAATTTGTTTCATTTACACCAGTAAATTCATGTTCAAATATTACTCGGTGATTATTCAGAAAGGTCAGCCGATGATTGTGTTTTTCTCAGATTCCGTGGTTACCAATTCTTATCATTCATTTCTCTTCATTTTCTTTGCTTAAGAAATTCTTTTGTTTTTATTTTTACGGGAAATGAAAGCAGGAAAAACCATCATTTATTTTTTTTTTTCACGAAGGAAGTGATGTGTTTTGTAATGGAATATTTGAGGTGCGCGCGAAAATTCATATGCTCTTCGCTTGTCCATTGTCAGCAGGGGTCGAGAGAATTTCCGGTTTCCCGCATTTGAGGCAGAGAGATTTTATTAAATTCTTTTAGCTTTGACGTCATATGTCGACAACCTGTTGTTTGGTTTGTTATGAAGCCACGAGGAAAAGACGCGCATGCCTACCTTTTTGTAATAATGGCGGAAGTAAATGCATCTACACAAATATGCGCACTCAAATATAAAATTTATAAATATGCACACACACACACACATATATATATATATGTATATATATATGTATGTATGCATATACAATGTATATGTATGTATGGTGTATGTATATATATACGTATACATGTCAACTAATATCTGAATACATTCATATATTGATGTATTTAAGCGAACATGCAGAGGAGACATGGAATAAAAGCAATTGTATATTTAGAATATAAAACAGAATACCTATATTATAAATATTTATAAAATCCTATGTGAAATATGAGGCGCACGAAATCTTACTTAAACCTAGAGAGATCGTCAGGCATATGAATACACATAGGTTCATACGCAGGAGAAATATCACACATGCATACGCGAGGGTCTATTAAGATATATGTTTTCTCATATGCATTAATTAGCTGAATTTTTCACATTACAAGATATTATATCCGGGGCATGTTATTAATATTTAAAGCTGATTTCCTGGCATGGAAATGGAAGTTATCATGCTGAATTAGATGTATTGTTAGAAACACATACTTTTTTTTATGGAGGTACGTAACTGTATAAATATAAACTTTATATTTACTATAAACTGTCAGTAAAAGAAAGCCATTTTTCCATGCAGCAATTAACTCGTAAACAAATTAGTAAATACACTGGTCAAAGAAGACGCGTTAAAGACAAAGACTAATTCAAAGCGATAGGTAAAATCTGATCTTAAAAAACATACTTTTCAAAACAAAAGGAGAAATTTAATATTTGTGCATATGAACTAAAAGATTATATCTAATAAAAATAAATGTATTTATTCCTCGAATTCTTGAAGGTGAGAGTTATGTAGATCTTAGATTGTGTTATTCGGGCATTTAGAGAAAACTTTGTGAACCTGTTTTTTTTTTTTTTTGTTTAGTAAACCACATTTTTATTGAATTTGTAATCCAAACTTTTACATCTAATAGTCTGTCGACACAATTGCAATAAACGTAATTTTGCCCCCAAAAGATAATAAATTCTCCTTGTAACGCCGAACTAATATTTCGAAATGGTCTCTCTCAAATCAATGTAGCGAGGCTATATACTTTCACAAAAGTGTACATTTTAAAGACATTCCTATTTCTGTCCAATGGTGAGACGATAAACTACATCCGCGTCCTGGGTAAAACGATAAACTACATCCAGCAGCAAGGCCTCTGATCAGGAGGTTTTCAAGAGCGTAGAACCACCTCCTAATTGCTGGTGTTCCCAGGTCCACCCTGACCCTGGGTGATAACACCTGTTAGGGCCCAGATATGGCCAAATAGTTAACGATTACCAGCAATACTTTTTTGAAAGTAATTATTACCCGCAATACAATTTTGAATTAAAAATATTACCAGAAACAGATTTTTGACAAAACAAAATATTATCAGCAATAAAACATGTAGTCGGCATTAAATAACATATTGAGGTTGATATGCCGTAAAACAAAATAAACCAAACCAATCTAAATCAAAGAATACACATTCTATACATACGAATCTATCCTAAAAATGTTGTCGGCATTAAATAACCCACTGAGGTTGATATGTCGTAAAAGAAAATAAACCAAGCTAAACATTCCTATTTTAATCCGTTCTCAGATACACTATAAAAATCCCTTCATTTTTGGTGTGTAAAACTAAGTGGCTTTCGGTTTGTCGCTTTGAAGATTTTAGTCAAATTTACTGCAATTCTAAATTGATACTTTAACTTGGTCCAACAAAATGCTGCCATAGTCAACTGTAACTAGTGAGACACGAACATCTCTTTTCTATATGTTCGCGAAATATTCTTATCGGTCATAGCCTTCAGAAACTATGTCAATTGCCTTCTCCTCTGGGTTTGTGGTCGCACGAAACAGTTTGAAGCATTATGCATCAATTGATAATTTGGTTCTCTTGTTCATTAACGTTCAAAGTTGCGCACACTATCGTTTAAAATGCATCGAAATAGAATACAGTGGTTGATTAGGAATGACATCACTATAATAATCAACATTTCATTGAATTTACCAAGCTCACTTGAAATTAGTATAAACTTCTTGGTTTAATTGCCTTAATAAAACCTCTTCTCGGTATAACCATTAAGATGATAGCTGCAATACATGTACAGCAGTGAAGTGTTTCTAGTTCACGATATACTGATAGAGATCATGCATATTTTGGCTGGATTTGAAATAAAAATAGGCTTTCTACTAAAGTGGTTGTCACACAATTATACAGAACAGAGTTTTCTTCACTATTTAACGTATAGATGCAAGGAGAATAGGCCGATTCATTCCTTTCACAATAAAAGCCAGGAAAATCGATTAACTCCCGGAAAAAATATGGAATTTCATATAAAGTTTGCATTTGTAAAACTTCATTCAAAATTTGGGTATGAAAGGGTATTTTCAACCATAAACAGTTGAAAATAAAAAATATATTTTTACCGTGCGGTGTTGATGCGTCGCAGTATTTACTGAGCACAGATTTCGAAAAGGTTGTCCAAAATTTGGAGACAAACTTATAATGGTTTAATCAATCAGTATGTAAAATCTAGATATCATTACTGTAATAAACTGAGGCAAGGTCGATCAAAATACAAGTCAAGGCAGTTAATTTACCGTTCGCTAAAGGTGTCATACAACAGACACAGACGTAAACGGATATAGTCTGAAAATTGTGTATTAACGCCACCCCTACAAACACAGACACAGATATATATATATATATATATATATATATATATATATATATATATATATATATATATATATATATATATATACGCACATAATTCAAGAAAAGATTATATATTGAACATACGTAATTCCTCAATGTCAGGGATAACGCTGTTAGAGGTGATTATATATATATATATATATATATATATATATATATATATATATATATATATATATATGTGTGTGTGTGTGTGTGTGTGTGTGTGTGTGTGTGTGTGTATGCATGTATTTCTGTCAATACATTATTTTTATATATACAGTTATTTAAGTAAATGCGATGTTTATAATAAACAGCAATTATTACATTTCCCGGCCTGAATTTCCGAGAAATACCGTGGAAATTATGTGTCCTCCAAAACGCTACCCTCATTTAATTTGACGTGTTATATAATTTAGCTACATAGATAGCGTTTGGCTAGCAATGTCAAATTAATGGTTTGAACACCACATTCCAACCATCTTTTATCAAACGATCATATCAGATCGAAGCATATTTTAACATAAAGAAATGTCTACATATATTATGGAATGGACAATTATTTTCTGTTTACACGTATTTTTATACATGTCATTTCTCGGACATTCAAACCGTTAGTTTATTATAAACAGGATTTACTGAAAATATTGTATCTATAAAAAAAAACACTTATTAACAGAAAATATATTCAAATAATTGTCGGTTTAATCCATTTCATAATTTAAATATTGAAGAACTTTTCGTGTTCTCTAGGGATTCTATATTTCTTTAATAACACTTTTGCTCTCAAGATCGGTAGACATTTATTTTACTTTTTAAAATAAACGGGAATTTCGACTGAAACACATGTACTCATTATGCCATTTCCGAAGTCTTCTCTCAGGCACATTTGCATTTGTTCAACAAATTTGAAGCTAAATTCAAATGTTCGCATAGACACTTTAATGCCGGGTTTTACCGGGTAACATTACCCAATATACTTCTGTACCACATCCATAAATTAATCATCACATGGAAACGGAATTCATTTAATGTCTTTAATTTAGATAGTATTTCTTTCATAGCATTTAAATGTCTCTTACTTTTTTCTCCGTTAAATCATTTACTGTGATTAATGCAATCTGGATATATTTATCATTCGTTATTTAACCCTAAGATAATTGCAGAGTTTAATTTCATACCTAGAGAAAGAGGAAACAATTTAATTTAATTTTATCAATAATGATAAATTAATAGAAATAGGTTTTCAAATTTTTTTTAAGAATTCAGATACTTTCTCGTAATGCAATTTATCTCAAATGATTTATTAGTAATGTACATTGTTTAAGGAAACCGCTTAAGTTAATTAATACACACACACACACATATGTATATGTATGTATATATCTATGTGTGTATGCGTGTGTGTGTTCGCGCGCGAGTGTTTGCGTTTCTTTTACAATGTTATTTGCACGAAGGTTAATGTAAATAACCCGACTGGAATTTGAACTCGATACTCAGATTCCTCATTCCTAGCTGCTATCCGTTATATCACGCCAACATCCGCGGCATATTGTACAAAGTACCCGCTCATGGATTAAATCGAGTTGCCGAAAGAGTTAGTTGTAATTAGTAAAGCACAATAAACATTTAGATCGGCTTTCAAGTAATTTCTTCTGATATTACAAAGCCAATATTAGAGCTTTATAAAACACTCTTTATCTTTGTGGCTGCAGTAAATTGGCTTACCGTTAAAGGGATATAATTTGGTGATTTTTATTTTCTTTCGAGTTATTTAAATGATTATGTATATTTAAATCATTTATCAACAGTAACTTGGTAAAGCGTGTATTGAAGGGTGTTGTGGTAGATAAAATAATTATTCAGGCAGCTGTTCAGATTGGTGTAATACTTCAGTCTTCTATAAAATATATTGTTAAGATAAATGGGTTGCATACAGTAATTAATCGTGTGTGTGTATGATATTGGATCAAGAAGTACATCGACTCCGTTTTACTGGATTTTTCTTCGTCTGTTATTAACTATGTTTTATATATATATATATATATATATATATATATATATATATATATATATATATATATATATATTTCAAATAACAATAAAGCACATTCCTCTGTAAAGTAGATAAAACTGAATAAGCTTAAGAAACCGACCAAAGCAATAGGCATCGGTAGAGTTAATTTCTCCCTGCGCAGCAAATACCCACAAAACTTAAACATTACCGTGAAAACTTGAGACATGTTCTTGAAGAGTTCCGTCAGAACAAAGCTTTCATATGGGCGTCATACATGACCCCAATTCCATCCACAAATAACTAAAATGTCAACTACAAATACTTACGAAGATCAATGTTTTGAAGGGGTTTATAATTAGGGAGTTTGTGGGTCATGACGAAGACAATACCTCTTCGAAACTTGTGAAATGGCAAATAAATAATCCCAACCAAAGAACGGCACTAAATTAAAGAAATCACCTGAGGATTTTCAACTGCAGAAGCAGTTAACGTGGATATAACATGGAAGAGAGACTAATGACATAATCAAGATGCTAATATTCCACACTATTTTAATTCAAAGATTTCAAAAGAATGCTGCATCAATATTAGAATAAGCCGTAACTCCTATTGGACTTGTGGATCCTATTTTCCAGAAACACAAATTATTCAAGATAAGAGTGGTATGAATTTCATTCAACTGCAGTACTGCTTTCTCAGTCATTTAATGATGAATGACCCTTATGAGGAAACGGCTAATATTACCATTATCATAGCGATTCAAAAATATATTTCTATGCCTGGCATGCAAGGTATATAAAAAGCATTGTATAAAGAAAAGCAAATATATGCAATACAATCCGATCGAATATTTTCAAAACAATTTGTACAAATATTCATATTAGACAATGTTGTGGTAGGATCCAACTAATTTGCATAGTGGAGTACCGACCATATAAATATGGTTGGTACCGGAAAGACGAGGGAGGAATCAAGGGATTCAATCCACAGACTCTTCCCAACTGCGACTAAGTCAACACATTCTCCAGGAACGGTCTTCCCAAGAATATACAAAAGACTATATGTAAATATTGTGTACACTTTCTTGTTTCAATACATTTTGTTCTAAGTACATTTTGTGTTGTATTATTATTCCATGCATTAGTCAAGTTTCAACAGACAATTAGAAAAAAATATTAAATAAAAGTAACCAATGATAGACATAGCATAGACGATAAGGGACGAGAACACTGTTTCTATCACTATGTTTTCATCATTGGCACCAGGGCAGAGCTACATTTATTTCCTACTTTCCATATGGTTAATTTCAAGAAGATGGAAATCGTTGAGACTTTGGTGGTTTCAGCAATGGTCATGGCTTGATTTTCTGTTTTATTAGTTAGAAACTAGATTGTTATATTCACGATTTGTCAATTTAAATTCTGTGAAAGAGAAATTATTATGTTAAATTGGTTAAACAAATGAAATGACTAAACCCTGTTTTACCTAAAACAAGACACAAAAAAATTATAAAAAAACACACACACACACACACACATATATATATATATATATATATATATATATATATATATATATATATATATATATAATATTATAAATTAACTGATTTAAATTTTTTTTTTTCATTACACAGTTCTAAAGCTGAAAGCTCCGAATTAAATTTTGTAATTAAAGACATTAGTTCCATTTCATCCTCAAGCGAATTTTGGAGTACTTTTTAAAATTACTGGGTTTTAAAACACAGCAAACACCATAATTCACGTTTCCAAGGGTACAGAAAAATCCAATTCAACCAGACAAGGGGTGTTTGCGTGTTCATTATATCTGTATTTTGATGTATCAGTTATTAGTTACGTTTTGGTAGGGGTATGGATGTATTTTTCAATGAAATCTGACATCCGTTAAATGCATGTCGTCTGGATTTAAAAAAAAAAATATATTGTTAACGGCAAAAATTCTTACGGCATTTTTTTTTATACATATTTATTTATATATTTTTATATATATATATATATATATATATATATATATATATATATATATAGTTTTAAGGTGTGCTATATTCATGGGATAAAGTGCTCAATATCAGAGATAGAGCTTATGTAAATATAAATATAAAAGTGAACATTGAAGTCAACACTCAGAGGCGACAAGCTGTTTCATGCTAGACGTAATCGTCAGGCCTGACGATTGCGTCGAGCATGAAACAGCCTGTCGACTCAGAGTGTTGATTTCAATGTTCACGTATAACATGTTTTTCATTAGAAATTTATTATGACAAAAACGCATTTTATGATTCGATTTTCTCTTGTCGAATTATCCTCCTTTTATCCTTGATTACTGCAGCACAATCTTTGGCATTCATTGTTTTCAAAGTATAAGTTTGATAATTGATTCCATTCTTCTTTCAATGACTCTAAGAGTTCTTTCCATTTTTTTCACTTATCTTTTTCTGGGGGTTGTTTGAAACTTTTGAACTTTAATGTATACAGGATGAGATGTGATGATTTGTCGTCTAAATTACGCAAAAATGACAATAAATCTGGTATCTCATTTTAAGAGATATATTTGCTAAAAGTACGCCAATGTATCTTGAAATAATAAAGAGAGAATTTTTTCAATAAAATCGCCATTGGCGTCAACCACGGCCTACAGACGATTACGGAATCTCCTGTATCTCTTCTAGGCGGGAAGTTATTTCTCGTTTATTGTGTTATCTTAATAGTTATTTCCATGGTGGGCCCGTAATATTTTATAATTTTTCTAAAGACTATATGTAGTATATAATTTCTTGTACACAGAAAAAGATTATGCAACGCATATGGTCTGATGTCATGGTTTGGATCATAATGAGTCAGGAATAGATCTAATGTAAGGACCCCGTTTATTTTCTCAATGCCTCCTGTTTTTCATTCCGACTCTTTATCATTTCTCAATAATTCATTATGTGGAGCTCTCAAACTGTGCATTCTTGGGAAAAAAAACGTGATAATTATTGGCAAGACCTAAAAAAAGAAAATTTGAAAAGCCGACACATTTTCTGGTGGTGGCATATTTTTTATTGCTGTTGCCCTATCTGGGTCGGGACGTCTTCCGTCTTTGTCAATTACTTGCCCCAATTACTTAACCCTCTCTAAGAAAAATTCACACTTCCTATCTTTTAATTTGAATTCGTAATCCTGGATTCTCATGAACACCTGCCTGATGTGCGATTTGTGTCCTTCGATGCTCTCGCTTTTCTTTAGGACGTCATCGAGATAGGCCATCGCAAAATCCAGACCATTTAACATCGTGTCTATAACCTGTAAAAAATGGAAGGGGGCGATCTTAAACCCGAACAGAAGTCTTAAAAAATTGTATAAACCCTTGTTGGTGCTTAAGCAATGGAGCTTCGAGCATTCCTCGTCCAGGGGTATTTGTAGATATGCGTTGCTTAAATCAATCTTAGAAAAATATTTTCCTCCACTGAGCTTAGCGAATATTTGCTCTTGACTTGGAAGGAGATAATGGTGGTCCTTTAGGATGCTGTTCTGCCCCGTAGAGAAGTCAGCACATACACAAATTTCTTTGCTCTTTTATAAATATAAACTGTGGGAGATGCCCATTATCTATATTCAACCTTTGCCAGAAATCTCATTTCCTCAATTTGATTCACCGCTTCGTCAATTTGATTTAACGACGCAAATGAAACGTTACGTTTTTTCTTAAAAATGGGTTTACGTCTGGCTTTATCTCAAACTTAGCAGCCATTTTTGTAGATTTTCCTTTTCCTCCGCTGAAAACGCCGGGATTTTTTATTTCAGTTCACCTTTCAACTTTCATAATGAGTTAATAGGCATATCCCAAATCTGAAAGTGTTCTATCCACTCAGTCCCGAACAAATTACCCGTATTCATCATGATATACGCCTTTGGTTTTAAAGTTTTACCTTTAAATGACTTGTTCGTTGTAAGTTCACCCATAAACTTAATAGGGTCGCCAGTTACACTTTTACCTATTTGGTTCGTTCTTACCAAAGTTAACTCAGTTTTATCATGTTTGATAATTATTTATGGATGAGTCTGAACCGGAATCAAGCTGTAGCCTTATATTTTTGTTAAATATTTGCATTTCAATACATGTCCTGATGGCACGATTTTCTGGTTCATCAGAATTGGTAATTTTTACAACATTTTTTTTGTCTTGTTCTTAATCCATAGTGGGAAATTTTGTTTATCGCAATTAAAACATTTTTATCTTTAAAAGTACAATGTCTATGCAAATATAAATGACCATACACGAAACATGGTCTCGACGGCAAAGTAACTTTAGTTGACGTATTTTTGACATTTTTCTTTGACGTATTTCTTTAATGTGAGCCACGTCACTCTGTTCGATTTTTTCGAATCCTCTCTGACATTCACAAAACGTTGGCAATCTTCAGCAACTAGCTGTAAAGTAACATCGGGCTCGTTTTCAAGTTTTTGAGTAACCTATGAATATTTCAACGTCTTTTGCTGAAATCAAACCCGAGACGAAAATCATGCCTTTAAAATTATTGGCGATTAACTCTGCCAATTTGAAGTCATCGAAATGTTTATTGACTACACTTGCGAAAGTTGTATAATATTTGTCTTCTTTGCAGGTGAGATTCATGCATTTCTAGCGCCTGTGAGGCAGTGATATTTTTGGACTGAATAATTCTGTTAAGGATTGAAGTTTCTGTTAAAATTTCAAGTCACTGGTATTCTTAGGCAAAATATAGTTAACAAACTTAGCATATTCTGCTGTGCCTAATTTCCTGAGGAGTAATCGAACCTTTTTTGATCAGCCCAACTTGCACAATTCTTATTGTATAAGCCCTCGTACCGTTTAAAGTACGAAGCGAATGTAATTTCTTCTTCAGATGCAAACCTAACATTTTCAGAAGCACTCCTTAATGCATTTTGCGAGAACGCGTTTTCGCTGTCCTCATTTTGGCTTTTAATTATACAAGTGATTTGTTTATTCTGTGTTTGAAGGAGCATTTCTTCCAGTTTCTGTTGTCTAACCTGAATTTCTTGGTGCAATTCCTCAAATTTCTTCTGGTATTCTGCTTTTCCTTGTTCGAATTTCTCTTGTCTTTCTTGATATTTCTGTTCCAACAGTAGTTGTGATTTCTGTTGGTGTTTCATTAATCCTTGCATTGCACTTTTAAATTCGTCCATCTTACTGCGGTGGCACGTAAAATTAAGAAATGTAATGGGGAATTTTTTTTTCTCTTTACCCTCTTAACCAGCAATAAGTCTGTTTGACTTGTATGATTCTTTTAATGAAACATTTAAAAGCGGGAGGTGGGAAAATGTTTACTCTACCCTATAAACGAAAACAATATGACTGTTTGAATTGTACAATTGTTTTCCTGACTTCTTGGAATAGAAAAAATAACAAGGTTATCCAATCTTCATCCTAACCATTGAACTGAACTTGTAGAAAGCGTCTTGTTTTGAGGAGTTTCTTTTTTCCAATGTCAGTGTTGTAATTAATACTGGATACCCTTTTGTCGTAGAGTTTGATTAGAATTCCTTTCTTCACCACTGCGGAAGACACTGGCAAAAAATGATTTTTTTATGGTTTCGAGTCCTTCGTCGCCAAGATGTTGTGACGAAGTAAATAGTTAATGAAATAATAAAACAAGCCTTACAGATATATCATATATTAAACAGTAAGTACACAGAAGGGTATTACACGACTGGTGAGTGTGTGACGGTTGTCCCAACGTTCAACTTATCCAACTGTTCTCCAAGGTCTTCTCTCCTACTAATCTTATAGTAGGCGGAAGACTTCAAAATAGACCCTTTAGAGGGAAGAGAGTACAACGAGAATATATTCAGATTTTAAAGATTTGACCAATATTGTCTGTATATATATATATATATATATATATATATATATATATATATGGAATTGCACCGACTACAATTAACACTAACCAGCATCAATCAAGGTAATGTGTTATTATTAGAATATTCATGACGAATAAGGTCAGTGATATGAATTCAAAGGTAGGTTTAGATTAGGAAGATAAGTTTGGTAGATAACGATTGACCTATGATTTGAAGAAGATTAAGATCGAGATGTTCATAAAACCTGTTCCACAAAAATTGTGATGCTCATTGACGTCTCTTTCACAGAATAGTATTAAACAATATAAGCCTTATGCTTACAGTATTCGGACTGTGGTCAAGATTTTGAAATTATTTTCAATCTACATGCATTTCCTAATTTGATCTGCAACATTAGAATTTCCGCCATTCTGATTGGAATTCTACACGGGGTTGATCACCCATTACTCTAGCAATAGGAAATCTCCAACAACTCAGCTACAAGACAAATCTATTGAGCGTAGGTGACTAAATTGGAAGACGATGAGAAAATATGAAGCGCCATATGGACGAGACCAAGAATAATAATATCGCCCACCGTGTAAATTGAAATAATATATCTAATTTGAAAATCTCCATTTGAATTAATTCATTTTATGTAGGTTGTAATATCAACCACTCACAATGGAAATAGCTAATTACTTCGGCCAGATAACAGGTCATCTTTAAAATTCAGTTGAAAATTACTTGATAATTGAAACTTTTCATTGTAAATTCGAAGCGTTTCTCTGCTGATGGATATTTATTTTTAATATTCTAGTCAACACATCTCTCAGGATAGTCTTGTCAATGTTTCTGAAATATTTAGTGTTTCTTTTTTATCAGATCGATTATGATTTAATAAATATATCAATTATATGTAACCACTTTCTATGCTCGATATTTAAAAATGCTTTAAGCGTGTGAAACCTGAGCGTCATGACAAAATCAATCTCAAGTGAACATTGTGGATTGGCGATACAGATACACAAACAATGAACTACACTAAGTAAAGGAAATCACATCACTTGAAGGCTACCATTAACAGCAACAACTAAAATGGATATCACATGTGACTCGAAGAGATAATGATATAATCAACATGCTGATGTTCACACCAATTTTTTTTTTAAGAATTTAACCCCAAGCAAGGAGGGAAGCCACTGGAACGCAAGGGATTACAGAGAGTAGGATCGAGAGCAAAGATGATTTATAAAGGAAAGGATGAAAAGAAGGTTAGGCGATAGATCAGGGCATCAGATGACGTCGCTTGGCATTACATTTAAATAGTTAGAGATTATAGCTATCAGGAAAACAAGAAATGGGGAGGGAGTGTTAAGAGAACTGTGGGGTGCAAATTCACTTCCACTAATTAATTACGGTCGGATTTAATAAGAGCTACGGATATTTTATTTCTACCACACAAATCAACACGTTCTTTTGCAACAAGTTTGGTTCGTAATCTACGAAATAACTTCCCTAGTCAATTGTGTTCAGCAAATAACAAAAAATAAAATAAGGATACAATCTGTTTTATTATTTTTGGAATATTAGTATATATAATTTACTTTGAAGAGGTGTTCATAGCACTTCCTAATCTTCCATCATTTTAGCTCCAAGAAAGTATTGCTCATTTACTAACTTCTTTTGAGGCGACATTCTTAATCAGGGAAAGTCGTTATATGTAACGTATGTTCTACTTGTCGATGTTATATGACTGGAAAGATAGATGTAATGCATTAAGCTTTATTAGATAGAAACGAAGCTTAACTATTTAAACGAAATTTGGATGGTACATGGAGAAGGATTTGAGCATAATTACTTTCACTGAACAAGGCCACCACAATAAAAGAACTGAGAAGATTAGTATGTGTAGACATGGAAATAAGGACTTGCATTGTTTGTTAGATTCTGGCTAAATGTATATAGGGAATAGGGCGTGCACTGTTTTTTTTTTTTTTTTTTGAAATGTTGGTGCTTGAAGAGCGACTTATCGTAAAACTTACTATCGTAATACAAACCTTGCTAAAATCAGAATTTTAAACGGTTTTACTTGGGATTTTATATCTCCGTCTGAAATATATTTATTTATTTTGTAAATGCGATATATATATATATATATATATATATATATATATATATATATATATATATATATATATATATATATATATATATATATATATATATATATATTGAAGAATTGCTTAAATGGGTAAAGGTGTAAGTGACAGCGTTGTTTACGAATATTTTTAGGTATCAGTTTATCTGGGGAGTTAAAGGTAGTGCTCAGCCTGTTCAAAATTCCGTTCTTTGATGCTTAGACTAAAGTTACCTCTCCAAGATTCAGGCCGATGGTATATCAGGGCCGTTCTGTGCCCATACTAGATATACCCTGACACCCTTTACCCTATTGACAAAATTCAAATTGATACAGGGTATTATATTTGGGACCGAGTTGACTCCAGTAGCCGGAATGTTGTCAGTGTTGACAGGTAACCGTCTTCGGGGGTCTTCTCCGCTATTTCTGTTTGGATTTACGCTTATAGCTTTTTCACTGTTGGGATATGATTACACAGCAGCTGAGGTATGAAATCAGGGTTTCTCTTTCCCTACAGACACCGCCTTTAGGAGCTGACGAAGTCCTTCTATTGAGTAGAAAGAGTTCGAGAACTCATGAAGGCGGTTATGTGCTGGTTATGAGGCGCCAGTTGTCCGCTTTCGCACCTCCTCTAACTTGCAGTTGAACTTAGTTGTCAGAAGCTATTTGAGAGACATGGCACTAGTAGTATTGAGCTTATAACTTGAGTCAGTTTAAATTTGTGCTGTCAGGTTATTTTAACCACAAGAGAAGAGATTATATTTTATTCACTCTACTGGAAATATACCAATCACAATGTAGCCTTTTTAACTGACTCTCATTATCCTTATAATATCAGTCTGTCTCTACTATCACCTAACATTATCTTGGAATTCTTAATATATCCTTGAAGAGAAGGAATTCTACCAATAATTATATTACTTAACAGCGAGATACTTATAAATGAAATATCTAATCAGTTATTTGCATTACAACATAGATACCTCATTTTGATTATTTTGACGGGGTCTTTACGCGCGCTATTTCCTTTCACGACGGTGTCGAATATAGCTCTATTATCTAACCAATGAACCACATAAAGGTTACGAAATTTCCGCTGCTTCTTTCACTTTCAAATTATCATTTAACTGTTAATTTCACAAAGACTTCATTTTTATTACGCGTTTTGCAAATTCGATTTGATTATTTTGATTACTACCACCAGTTTTATTTTAGTTTCTGTTCTCTGTTAATTCGGTGAAAGCATTCTTTGAAAGACCCACATCTTTTTCGCTTCAAGTCTTTTTTTTGTTTATCTCTATAGATGTTGTCCAATATCCATTGCCATGTTAGATAATATATTACATCTACTTTCGACATACTTTTTTACGTCTAAAAAATTCCCATCTTCTTAGTTCTTTGCTTATTTTCTGTAAGTTAGATTTCGTTACTCCTGTGAATATATATGTCACATTTTCTGCCGTCTGTTATTGAGCTACGCAGGTTGTTAAATTTGTGCACCTGCTTCAAGTTTGCTTTCTCATTACGTAGCAGAAATATCAATAGAATAATTGTTACAAGGAAAACACTCAAATACACTCTTGACTCTGTGCATGACCTTCATTACTCATGTTAACTGTTATTAGTTTTGACAAGGATAGCATTGCTGAAGTGACATCTGGACGAGGATTCGTTCCGCTTTGTTCCACTGATTGATCAATTCGTACAATCATGAGAGTCACAGATGTAGATTATTGGAAAGCTGATAGTCATTTGAAATAACACATTTTCATTATCGTTATTATTAATTATCTTCCGCATTATTTTCGTTTCAGTCGAATGCTAACGAGATTATGATTAGAAAAAACATTAAGAGGTAATTTTGTTAAAATATAGACTTAGATAAGCTTCTGCTACGTAATTACTAATCAACTCTATGACACTGAATGTTTCACAACCTCCTCACATATGAAGAAGAGACTTGAAACTAAAGGTACGTGTTTCTACAGAAGAATGTTTAGAGTACTATAGACAGCGTAAGTAATCACCGTAAAAGATTTGCATAAATAGGAATTACAAAGAAACTTATACTTACAATCGGAATGACAGGGTTAATATTCTTAAGAAGCATAATACGGGAAAATGTTTCGGCGGTTTTAACATTCTTGTGCCATAGAGACAGCAAGAGAAGCAGGTTGAAAGGCGTGTAATATATTTAACTTGTAGGAATACATAACAGTAAAAGGATGAAAAGATATGCTAATGGAGATATGGCCATATTAGAATGAAACAGCGTTTCTCGTCTGATCATCGCAGTTAAGCAACGTAGATCTTGGACATTGGTCAAATAGGTGACAGCTGAGGAATACCAGTTGCTATATGCTATTCTACAGGACTAGCAAAACTGTAATGAAGATATATATATATATATATATATATATATATATATATATATATATATATATATATACTTACTATGTGGAAGTACATATGGACCTAGTTCGAGCTGGGTGAATATATTAGTAGGATAAATTGTCAATTGATATTTGGTGCAAAAAGAAACGGGAAGTTGTGGAGATTAATAATTTCCTGAATAGATAATGATAAATAAATTAAAAAGATAGCCGAAATAATTTCAGGTAAATTTGAAAGAATATTTGAATTGCATCAGTTTTAGTAATATAAAAATAACGATTTACGATTTTGGTTTTTATCTGCGCTTAAACATCTCCTGGTTTTGACTGCGCCAGATACGCTACGTTATGACAATCAAAGAGGTTCTTCTACATATTTATTAAGCTTAACTCGGTAAGACCAAGTGCCTTGTACGAAAATCTTACTAAGTCAAGTCATTTAAGACAACCTTGAAAGTTTATCATTCAAAATCGCATTTCTACCCAGGTCGAAACACCAACTTCAGTCACGTACAGCAAATATGAAAAAAAAAAGTTATTTAGATGTTAGCATCATACCATGTATGGATATCTATATATGTAGATCGATATAATGTCGCATTAATAGGCACTTTATATTTATTGAAGAGTGATTCACAGGAGATTTTTAAAATAATTCTAAACAAATTTTTTATTCGATAACATTATTAACAAATACAATTATTTTTAATAATCAACCCATATTTATACAAATAAACAATTCTATAAATACGTCATATTCTATGCGTAAAAGGCGTTTTTTTTTTTCCAGAGGATATTTAAAACTGTTTATTAAGCAATAAAGTTATAATATGTGAAATATGATTATGTTTGTAATATAATTATATTACTTTACTTCTCTGAACTTCTGAATAAATGTATTTTTATCATATATTTTTAAACATTGATTTCAATTTCTTTAAATGATAACCAATATTTCGAGTGACATTATGTTAGCTTCCTTCACGTGTATGCTGCATACCGTCGTTAGAAGTGGCTTCGTTTCGTTTTTAGTATTATTCGTTTCGTTCGTATGCGCATGCGCTAGACTAGAATACAACAAATCACATAAGAATGGGAAATGAGCAATCGTCTTGTTGAGTAAATTATTGTGCCGACACGATTAATTGATTTAATTCCTTTTGGTTCTCCGGAATGGTGCTTATTTCTCACGGAGCTTTTACAATTTTACATATCTAAAACAGTTCCATATATAATGATATATTTATATGGAAAATCATTTGGAGGTATTTACTAAAGAATATATAAATTATTAATCCCTGCTTTGATATGATAGAAGAAATCCTTTTATATATAATATTAGTTTAAAAGTATTTAACAAATCCAGATGTAAGTAAATTCCACTAAAAATTTATAATCATTCTTCCTAGTGATTCATCTAATAAAAATGGAAATTAATGGATATTAGAGAGAAAGCAATAATTAAACTCGGGAACAGTTTATTTAAAATAATACTAGTTAAATTTTAATCATAATGGCTGACAATGCTTATGTAGTAAAAATGAATTTTTATTCAGAAAACGTATAATTGTCTATGTAAATACTAGTGGTTGACATTGTTTCATCTATTAATAATGAAGATGAAAGTAAATACTAGTGAAATATATAATAATTATAGTTGTCAAGGATTCTCGGAAATGATTAAAGGGAAAAAAATTACGATTGGTAAATTAAGGATAAGTGTTGCAATTACATTATCCATAAAAATTAAAGAAGTAATGATAGATAATGCGTATTCTAATAGATAATTCAGATGTCAAGAATTGCCAAAAATCCATTGAATTGAATATTCATTTTAACAAATGAAGAAGAAATTGCACAATTATTAATAATAAATACTTCGTCGTAATCTCCTTGAATATTATTGAATAAAAATATAATTTAAAAAGTCAGTAATATTCAGAGTCTGAAAGCATGCAATAAAATTAATGGGAATAAATAACGAGAGATAAAATTTATGTGGCTAGTACAACAGCATGTCTCTGGCCCTGCTTCAGTTTGACGATAAACGGAAACTTTCTGCTGATATTTGCTATGGCTCATCAGTTTATTGTTATTGAACATTCAGGAGGGAAAACATACTTGATCCCAAAGTCAGACGATAGTATTTTTGGAATTATTGTTTACTAGAGCATAATCAATATCGGAATATTTTAGCTCCTCCCTTAGAAAATTTGTATATATATATATATATATATATATATATATATATGTGTGTGTGTGTGTGTGTGTGTGTGTGTGTTTGTGTGTGTGTGTGTGTTTTTATATATATATATGTGCGTGTGTGTGTTTATGTGTGTCTGTGGCTTTATGTGTGTGTGTGGGCGCAAAACTGTTACTTTAGTGAAGCAAATAGATTTTGTTAGATGCGCATATACAACACGCTTAACTACTCAAGTCGTAATTAAATGTGGTTTGAATACCATTTTATCCACGTCACATCAGCCGGCTCTAACTAAACGCTTTTGACCAATGGTCATAAAGGTCGCATCGCCTGTGTGGCTGCCCAATTACGAGCGCTCAAATGACATAAACACCATCAAACACAGACAACATTTTCACCTCAACTGTCGGACACGTCTTCAACTCTTTACCGTTCATATTATCACGAAAGGCTATCTTTGGATAGCATCATCAACATGAAATAATTGGCATCATTAACAACACCACAAACCTCTTCATCCCAATCAACATTTAATCATGGCTGACAGAGCAGTCTTCAGCATCAATTAAGTCATTGCCATTAGCGCCAACGCTTGTACAACTAACAGCATCGTTATTAATTAAATCAACATTTAGACTATTTTCTTCTCCCCTTATCAACACAAGACTCGCATCCCAGTCAAAGTACGTTCTCTTATCTTTCTACAGATCCGACTAGCTTTATAGAATTTTAGGCCGATATCTTTAATTAGTACTCTAAGATAATTTTTTTTCGAATAGGACATTTTTTCTTCTTTAACATCTATCTTTAATTACTTTGTTCGTAACGATCTATAAATAGTGCCTGATAATATTTATGATTATTGTCTTGAGGCAACTTTAAGATCGCAGCATATATTGAGAGCATATATGGTAATATATTTTAACGATAATCTTTCCCAAGCAAAGCAACTTGTATTTATTTACTATAATCTGTTTTTTTTTGTTTTGTTTTTTTGTGTAACCACAAATTACAATCGTAGATTTATTCGATGTTGTTTAATATCTCAGCGATTGGTAACTGCTGAATCCATTTCATATTTACAGAGTTCCTGAATGTATCACTTTTGTATATATTATATATATATATATATATATATATATATATATATATATATATATATATATATATATTTGCTGTTAACTAACAATAATCATGTTCGCAATTTTCCGTCTTTCTTTAAAATTCATTTTCACAAACATATATTTAATGTCTGTTTATAAGTGCGTTCGTTTTTTGAAGAGATTCTTCGATTTGAAGTGTCAGATGCAATAATTATGCTATTAGCGTGATAATGTGTTTTTGCGATGTAAACCTTTATTAATTTTTCGTCATGAATATTCGATGATGTGTTTTTTTTTAAATTCATATTAATTGACGTAGAAATATTTTAATTCTACAAATCGAGCAAATGACACATTTTGAAAGCATTAGATTCAGCTGAAGCGTGGAATAAGAAATGAAAATATTTATAGAAGTGTACGCATTACTGATTTCCCATTACGTCCAGAAAAAAACTGAAAAAATAAAATAAAAAGCAATTATGCAAAGAAGAGAAAATATAATAAACAGGAACGAATTTTTCATGTCTAATTTCATATTGGTGTAATGTGTATGTCATATGAATAGACAGTGGAGTATTTATAAATTATTTTATTAAATATATAGAGACATAAATACCTGGATACTCGTTTCCAGGTTATTCTGTTTGCTAGGAGGTAGGAATCTAACCCATGGCAAAGAAACATGCGTAGCCAGCCTATGGTTTATACTGCGACTATGAGTAGATCATAGTTACTGTTTTCGATAGCAGACAATCCGAATATTGTGAGTCGGTTCAAATTCATCACTAAGTTGTGATGCACATCTATAAACAGCTTGCAAATTGCACTTCGATGTGGTGGAATAGGAAGCAAGCTCGTCTCGCCAGATCAAGTTACACAGAGTAGAGGTCGATTCTCAATACTTACTCCATACTTATGTCATATCTATGCTACACCCAGAAAATATCTATGAACAGGTTCCAAGGCCACTTTGATGTTGTGTAATGGATAGCAAGTTTGTATCACTAGATCAATTACGACTGATTAGTGAATTCGATCCCCACTGGCTACACAATTAGGTTTATGGCACTTTTAAGCTACGTTTAATAAATAACTATGCATCTAGGTAACGAGCATATCTCGATATACGTGTCCTCACTGGGTGCGCAATACATTCGACCTTTTACCACATCTAAACCATGCTTACTGAGTCACTATAAACGGCTTCTGAGGATAAATCGAGGTGGTGTAATATGGAGCAGGTTTGTTTTGCAAGATCAATTACGAGTGATTAGTGCGTTCGATACTCGTTAGGAGATGCATACTTTAAGCCTTGTACTGCAAGTTAAGCTTAGTATGGTCCGGTTCCTTGTACCACGGTGATAGTCCATGGTAGAACCAATAAGGAAGAACTCGAAAACGGATATGGAATAAAACATATATCTTACAAACAGGAATATATACAGAGAAGTAGAAAGTGTTAGTACGAACAATCAGGTTTAGTAGAAATTGTCAGAACGCGACTCTGTTTCGGACTGCCTCTGACTCGATTGACTGACTCGCTCGCTCTGACTGACTGACAGACTCCTGACGGACCTCATTCCAGACTTCAGACTGAACTCTCTGCTTCCTCTTGAGGCGTAGTATTTATTACGTATGGAATAGTTCATTATGTTATTATGGGTAAGGTCCAATAACAGAATGGCTTCCGAATAGTTTCTTTTACGCAAATTTACGCCAACGTTTTGTGTTCCATGGTCATATGATTTCCATACATTTCACAAATATAATACGCACTGTAATCATTGCATATACCGATATCATAAATGATCACTTTCAGGATGATATTCGAATTCGTCAACTTGCTCATATATCTGGATGATACAAGAAATGAATAACATTATGTTTTATAATCTATCCTAATATAGTCATTATCAATTGCCTATTTCGAAATAAATCATAAGATCAATTAACACAGTGTAGTTTTATAAAACTTCGCACGCCAGGGAGATGATAACTAGAAAACAGTTGTCAAGTGACCACTTTGAGGTTACAATAGGTCAGCAAATCTAGGCATTCCATCTACTATTGTAAAGAATGGGAACATAGAATTTCCTAATAAAGAGAAACAGAAAACCGTGTAAATAATTGCGAAATTGCAAGAATATTCAAGCACAGGACCTAAAGTAAAGTGTTTGTATGTCAGAGCAAGAAGAAGAAAAACACCTGTGAAATAAGGAACATTCAACAATGAAAAGTCAAGAGAAATAGTTAAAAGATATTTGAGTGCTGGGCAACTGTCACTTTACAAATATTATATCTATTTCTCAATCTTCTTGAACAGATCAAATATGAATCCCAAATTGGCGCCACAGGAAATATTTTAAACATCAATGCATAGATTGATTCAATCATGGTAAATATTAACAATTGAATGAAGCGTTATCTACATTTATGGAGGTGGGGATATAATACATCTTATACAATAATTTTAAGTTAAAATAGACGAATATATAATTTTTGACAATCAACTGCTGAAGACATGTCTATTATTTTTATTATTGATTCGTATGGATTGTATATTTCGTTTTTTATTAGAAGATATTGTGAATAATTCTTTTAGGTTTGAGTTACTTTATACAGATTCTGATTATGCAATAATTTCAATATCACGTAACTGTTATATTTTATATGTTCAGCTATATGATTTTACTGATAAGTTATTAAAATCAACTTATGTACGAGTAAATTTTAATGTTATCGAATATATTATTTCGTTAGTAATAAAGGAAAATTATTAAAATGTCATTGCTCCTATATGGCAGGTAATATTGAACAATTTTAACACAAATGATGCAGTGATTAGAAACAACAGAAATGGGATTTTATTGAAGGATTTTGCGAATACCATGAGCCGAAATTTTCAACAATGATGATTTTTTTAGCGAAAAAGGAAAAAAAATACGATTAAACTTAACATCTCAACGAGACAGTTTTAGAGTATATAATGGAGAATGAAGGCTTGGAAAATGTGATACCCACAGGACAGATTGAAGGAAAGTAAGAATATGATGCATACCCTACCTAGAGTAAATAGATGCAGAATAACATCTGGAGGATAACAGAAAGGACAGAGAATTGTGGCTAGCAATGATGTCAAACTACCTGAAGTGACACGATACATGGTATAAGAAACAGAAGTTAAACCTTCTAGACATAGGCTATGATTGTTCTCCACATATATCTTTTTTCTTTATTATCTCTGAGTTACCATGATGGTAAAGATAGTGATTACCAGTTGCATTTTCGAAAGTTTTTAATTCGGTGTTTACATCACATTTGCCGGCGACCAACAAAATCTCTGAAGCCTAATCTACTCACGAATTTTGCTGTGTGCCTTTTGCCAGGACAACAATACAAATTGAACGAGAGTGACTCGGCTTGTCGTTTTCCTTTGCAATACTAATAACTAAAAGGTAACCGCACAAAAGGCCAGTTGAAAACAGAAAATAAGTTTTCTGTAATTAAGAAGTCTTTATTTATTCCTTCAGAGGCAGTGCGATAGGGAAAATGAAAGATTGATCATGGAAAAAACAGGATCCAATTATTCTAATTATTGCGAAACATAGATTTATTATATAGTTACCGTACGCAAGAGACTCCGTGAACCTATTCAAATATGCCGTTTTTCGAAGGCGAAAATAAACAATTATCTCGCAAGTGTGAATGCTTCAAGTCAATCTTTAAATACTCTGGAAAAAAAAACGTCGTCTTATGATTTAATGTATGAAATTACGTATTACTGATATATAATTCAAGCACATGATTTGCGTATACACTTTGTTCAGACAAGTGTGATAGAAATATTTTCACGCATGATCAAAAATATCACGCTCATGAATCGATAACGCTAAGTTACTCTGAAGAATTAGAGATTCCGGCGCGAATGCCAAACAAAAGAGCAAAGGTTTTTCCAAATTTTTGTCGAAGTGAATTGTGCTTTTATTCTCAAACAGGGTGCATGCGAAAATTAAAAATATAAAATGCGCCAATTTATCTATCGCACCTGATATATATATATATATATATATATATATATATATATATATATATATATATATGTGTCATTTGATATATATATATATATATATATATATATATATATATATATATATATATATATATAATTTATTTATGGATGATATTTTTTGTCAAGTCTTGCTTTTTTAGTATGTACATTTACCGTTATATCTTTATATTCATTCTTCAAATTTAATATATTGATACAGATAATAAAGTAATTCTGCATACATGCATACATTATACGTACAAATATACATTTCACTTTCATTGATACTTGTGAATTGTTTGCAAACGCGTATGAAACACCCTATGTCATAGCCAATTTGCGTTAAGAATATGTAAGAAATGTAACTTAGTTTAATTGGTCCGTTATTTGGAAGGCTTAAAATACCCGTGCGCGCGTGAACGCACGCTCATACATAAACACACACACGCACGCATATATATATATATATATATATATATATATATATATATATATATATATGTGTGTGTGTGTGTGTGTATGTATGTATGTGTGTGTGTGTGTGTGTGTGTGTGTGTATTTAGGCAGCAAATTCTCTTTTAGGCATGTCTGACCGAATAAATTGCAGACATTACTGGTAAGTTTTAAGAAAATCCTTTAATATTCACGAATAACCTTCCATGTTTTTTTTATTAAAGATAAGAGAAATGAGATATAACTGCTTAAATGTCTTTTATTTTCATTTTCCAAGTACTTTCGATCTTATTCTAAGATCATCATCTTGGGTGCAGTATAGTTCAGGAGTGCAAGTATTTATACAAAGCTCTCCGTTGATATCCATTAACCTAATTTTTTATTATGCATTTAAATGCAAACGGTTGATAGTGTGCTAAGCATTCATTAGAACGTGAAAAAATATCCGTTATGGATTTTTTTCCTCTATATTATGTCATGGTCAAGCCCGCATTAAAGCATGAAGAACTGTTCCTTTACAAGCATTTCAGAACATTACTGAAATATATTTAGTTAATTCTTTTCAGTGCCGGCTTTAATTTTTTTTAATAGAAATTCCTTGGAAGATCATTATCTTGAATTTATTATTTTCTCGTTGTAGAATAGATTTGTTATCGAATAATAATTGTTATATTGTGAATGTTATTGTATATGTCTCGGAATGGACGAACTGTCAGACATGTCTAGTGTAAAGAGCTCTTGTTAGTGTAGTTGTCGTTACCGAATTTTTTTTAAGCATTACACCCCGAGCAAGGCGTGAAGCCACTAGGAGGCAGAGTTTGCAGAATATTTAGTGCAAGAGCAGATAGGAGTGATAGAAGAAAGGATGAGGAGAAGGATAGTGGATAGATCAAGATAACTGGAGATGTCGATTGACATTACATTTGAATAGTTGGAGATTGTACCTCTCAGGGAAACAGTAATTGGGAAGGGTGTTCCACAGGCGAGAGATGCGAGGTATGAAGCTATTGGAGTAGAAGAGACGGCTACATTTAAAAGTTTCTACAGTGTAAGGGTGGGAGCATGATGCTAGCCTCGTAGCGCGCTTGAATTCATGGAGTCTGGGAACCAGTGAAAGCAGCTCATCGGAGCAATTACCATGAAAGTATTTGTTAAAAAGATAGAGAGAGGCGACGGCGCGTCTGTGAGAGAGTGACTGTAGACGAGATGCCAGATCAGGGCCAATTATTTTACATATGCGTCTCTGGATCTTGTCAAGAACTCCGAGGTAAACTGAAGGTGCCCCAGACCATATATGGCAGCAATACTCGATGAAAGGGCGAATGGTTGATTTTTATATTTGAAGTATCGATTCCGGGGAAAAAAATTTCCTGGCGCGGCACAGAGAGCAAACTTTCCTCGCCGTGGACGAAGCAATTGACACAATGTATTTGTTCCATCTCAGGTCAGCAGTCAACATGAGACCGAACAGACGCAGGGAGTTGCTCTCAAGAAGTTGACTATCAGACATTCTTATGGGGGGCAGGGAAGGATCTCTATGGTGATTAATAGAAAGTAGTTAAGTTTTTGAGGCGTTAAATTTGCCCAGCCAATTCTTGCCCCAATTAACAACCGATTGGTGGTCCATTTCAAGACGCACGGCCAGGTTAGTTTTGTCACCGACACTAGATTTGTTTTTGAGGCAGGAGTAAATTGTAGTGTCGTCCGCGTAGGATAGGAACTGGAGGAGAATCCGTATTTTGATTTTATTTTCGGAGATACATTCTCTTCAATTGGTATGTAATGTTGGTTTTATTTAATACATCAGTTGGTAGGGAGGACTTATTGTGAATAATTAAATTGGTTGTATTTTATTTTTATAATATGTAATTATTTTTTTTTATTATTTTATATTTGAATCGATGGGATATATGTTAGTATGAATATGATTCATTATGACTTTTTCATCCCTTAAATGCATCTTGGGAGTATGTAACTCCGACAAAAAAAAAAAAAAAAAAAAAAAAACAGACGCACACACACGGTGGAGCAATGGATAGCGGCTTGATCTGAGTAATCGGAGAGCCGAGTTCGAATTCCAGTCGAATCCATTACATTCACTTACGTGCTAATAACCCTGTGAAAGGTGTGAATCCTCTTCTTCTCCCTCCAGCTATGGGTAAATAGTAGGGCTGACTGGGTTCTATAGTCTTGGATGGCAACTGGTCTAGGAGAAGGTTAACTCTTAATTCAAAACCTACATAGTGCACCAGATCTCTGTATTCGGCCCTTAAAAAGTGTGGAGTGTCCTGCACGAAACCTTCACCACTATAATCAAATGTCATATCCTTTTGTCGGGCTGTCGGTTTCCTAGGAACTGGTCTGCTTGATCCTCATACGTCGAATTCGACAAGAGAATAGAAAAATATATATATATATATATATATATATATATATATATATATATATATATATATATATATATATATGACAAAACTTTATTTGAAATAAAGAGAAAACGTCTTAAATCAAAGATGTTTAATAATTAGAAATCTTTTTGTGATAAAACCTTTATATCTTTGATTATAAGCAGTGAAAATAGTTTTTTTTCTTAAAACACACGGGGTTTTAGCAACGTATATCTTAGGTAAAAAAAAAATATTTTTGGGAAAATTACCCAAAACCTTTGATATAAAATCTCTACTACAATTTCGTGGTTGAATACATTTCCCTGTAATCATTAGCTTTCCATATTTGAAACAGCTATATATCAAATTTACTTTACTAAACCTATAGAGATACAAATCATATTCTGTGCATAAATAAAATATTTCTTTACTTACCTCCATATTTCCTTAATATCGTCTTTAATTCTCTTTTATTTGAACAAAATTTGAATTTATAAACAATTTGTTTTTCTGCCTATCCTCGAATATGCATCATTTCAATTGCTTTCGTTTATAAGATGTTTAGCTGTTTCTCGTTCGGTTGTTCATGGCTCTACGCGTTTCTACAACACGTATAGCATTAACAAGGATACTTTTATCATCGTGTTGTACTTTTGTAACTTATTTAACTAGAAGAGGGGACAAAGAGATGGAGAAGAAAAGGTTAGATTTGTAACGTGGTCTCTCAAAAAAAAACAACTCACAGGATACAGGAAATACATGATAAATTTATTTATATAACAGAATATATTTTTACTGCAGTCAAAAATGGAGCTGTATCTAAAATAAACATGATTTTGATAAAACTGATGTTTTACTTAACTGTATCAAATAACATGCATTAATATTCACATATTCGTATCTGTATTTTTCATTAAACCATATATTGTTCTTGTGTCAGTATCCATCTCTAGGAACATCATATTTTTGCTCTTCCTGGTTCTATTGATTTTTAGGATGTATTTATCATCTTAGTGATAGATCTCATTAATATTATATTACTAAATCCAGGAAATTGCGTTTAATTCACGTGGTTGTTTTCTCGTAATTGTGAGGTCAGTAGTTTCGTTTGGGAACCGCATAATACGCGAGTTCGTGTGTTACATGAGTATATACGGTAACCCTTTTTTAATGTTTGGTGTGAGTGTTGAATCTTCAATGCATTTTCTCCTCATTATGTGTCCAAAATCAATGAACTCTATCTTTCTGATTGTTAGCAACAGTATCTTAGCTGCTCCAAAATTTTTTTGTCTCATATTCTGTCCATCATTTTCTAAACATTTGTCGGTAGAATCACATCCTTGTCGTTTCATGGCCTTATTTCAATTTTTTTTGAAACACCGATTCCCGTACTATCAGTGAAGTTAAGCAAAACTGATTTTGGCCAGTACTAAGATAGGTTACCGCTTGGTAATACCAGGTGATGTAAGCTTGGATGTGCGCGTGATATAATGGATGATGTCTCGGAATAATTAATAGGAGAGCTGAAGTCCAAGTTCGATTGGTTTCTTTATATTCACTTAGGCGAAAATACTTTTGTGAAAGGTATGAATTCACTTCTTTTCCCCGAGCTATGGGTTAATTAGTAAAAGTTTTATGACTAGATCATTTATATGTTAAAAACATTATTACAATCAAAAAACATATTCTAGCCTTAAATAACCGTAGAAAAATAATAACTGGCGGTTTATTTATTTGCTTCACCTCTGAGGAACTTTTCCCGCATCCATATAAAATATTAGAGATGGCAGATACTCAGCGACTATTTTTAGCATTCATATTATGGTCATGATATCTAAGTATCGCTTACTATTTCTGAAATTTTCTTTGCAAATTCCTGCGAAGCTTCGAATTACTTTGTCCCACTTATCGTTTTCTCTTAATACATTAGGCGTATATGGAGATTCCGCACCTGCTTGATTGTGACCTCTGCAAATCGTAATTCACAATTTGAGTTGTCCCACATCCATCCAATCTGTCTGCTCATTGTTGGCTGTCCTTCCATTTTCTTTCCTCAACAATATTGCCTAGGGGACCTTATAGTTTTCCATCCGAATCGACAATATTCTGCGTAACTATTCTTGTTATGTCCGCCAATTATGAATTCTAAGTAGCTAAGAATAATCTGGCTGTTCAGCTTAAATAAATCCAAGGGGAAATCACACTTCTTCATCCCTTCTAAATTGGTCTATGATTTAAATTGTTCTCTGTATAAGCCGCTTGGCCCCAACAGAGATGCCGTTTCCATGTATATCGAGTTTTCCTGAGAAGCATTACGTCGTTTTACATTCTATCAAATATGTTCTATAGTATGTAATTTGTCAAATACAGTTATAGTTTTACTGCAATATTTTGGGTTGTTTTGCCTGTGACGGCAATTGGGCTTCTACTGCAATCCTAATTTCCAGCTGTCTGTTCGAGCAGAGATCATCGGCATCTAATTATCGACATGTAGATGCACATACAAAACCACATATAGATATATGAAGACTCCTACACACACAGACACACACACACACACACACACACACACACACAAACACACACACACATATATATATAAATAAAGGGTAATTCATTCAGACGGATCAGAGTCAGCAGTGATTACATCAATGTTATTAGTGAAAATGTATGTATTTCTCTATTAGATCATGTTATATAAGTCATGGAATATGTCCTCCAAATCTGAAAGAAAAAGAAAAAAAAATAGGCCTTTAAACTTAATTCCCATTTAAAATCGGAACACCTTTATATATATATATATATATATATATATATATATATATATATATATATATATATATATATATATATATATATATATATATATATATATAGGTGTAAGAGTAAAAAGCGTGTAAAGTGTTAAAATTGCCCATCCTATAAAATATTTAATATCTAAAAAAAATAAGCAAAAAAAATAAATAATAAATAAAACGCTGAAGTAATTAAATTTCCTATCCAATGTTTTCATATATATTTAACTATCTTGACAACATTTGTCGTACAAATCACTGCAACATTCATTTATTCAGCTTAAAATTGTTCTGTGACAGCCTCAATATGTCTTCCCAACTGAGCAATCATGAGAGAAGAAAGATGATTCAGGCTTTCGGTAATTGTACCAATGTATAAACTCTGGCTACCATCTTGAAAGTCTGTTCTAGAAGCATCAAGAAAACGGTGAATAATTTAAAAAAAGGTGTAAACATTAGGGAGGAAAAATGTTTCAAAAGGTCACAATAGCCAAAGGGATCATTATTTTAACTTAGGGGCTAAATGCATTCTTATTTTCAAAGTAGAGTTCAATAGTGTTATAAAATCAATAGAGAATTCCAGTAAGAGATATTTAATCATTTCTAAGATATAACGGGTCAAAGCTTAATCTAACAACTGTATATTTTACTGTTACACCCGGTATATATATATATACACACACACACATATATATATATATTAATAGAGTTATTTATAGAGACCATGGCCTGATTATAGTAAGTATTTATAACGGAAGAAAGTTTGAGAAGTTGAGGAAATTGCTACATAGAGTTTTTAAACCTCAATTTTAAAATTAATTCTAACAATAAAACAAGTGTATTTCTTAAATGTAACCTTAAACTTACACCTAATTAATTTTTAATACTTCTTGAAAAATAACGCTAACCCTATTTATATAAATCCTAATTCTAATCACCTGGTTATTAAGTATATCCGATAATCCGTTGAACGCCGTATCAACTAGCACTCTTCTAACAAATAAATATTTGATGAACACAGAATTGTTTCTAATTAAACCCTTACAGACAGCGTCTACAGATGATCCAAAATTAAATTAGGGAAAATTATAATTACTCTGAATAATAGAGGAAAGAAAATAATTTGGTATAGACCTCACTTCAACAAATTAGTCGTACCAAATTGGGACACAATTGTAATATCGATCCTTAAAAGGTCTTCTAGTTGATCCCGCATACAATTTAATATCGTTGGGTTTTCATTTAATGACATATATCAAATATATGCAATGGATATCCTTAAGCCCTTGTTTGATAATCGACATTGTTCGGTGATTCTGCATTTACATAGCTCTGTTACATTGGGTATATTAGAATTTGTGTTTGGGTCACGTTTATTCTCGTTATGAGGCTTTAGTAATCTATTGCTGTTTGATTTAATAATTATATCTATATTCCTAGAACTGGTATAACTAATTTTTAGGGTTTCGCGGTTGAAGATTTGACTTAATTTACTCTTCGTAGGAAATTGTTTGTTAATTAGATTTAAAAATGTCTGTCCCATTTTGTAGTATTATGTATTTTTGTCAAACAAATAGAAAAAAAAGTAAGTGACGTTTCACGTGCAGCTTCCTTACAAAATAATTATGGTACTAAATGTTGTACTATGACTGATAGGCTAATTTTAAAACTTGGTTTTTAGCGTTCTTCATAATCATCATATCAGAAACTAAAACAAAACATTCCATTAAGGCTTCTTATAAAAAAATAATCTGTTCTGAAACAATTTCTATGGATGCCATTTAATTTTACTGTATGGAGAAAATTAGGCTTGTATAAGTTGTGGTCAAGTAAGTAGAAAAGTGTTGATGGTTGTACAATTCGCACTCTCATTGCGCATGCCTGGCGCACGCACGCCTGTCAGTCAACCATAAGACATTTTCGCCAAACTGATGCAAAATGTGATATGTCTGTCTTTCCTCTTACTCAAACCTGTGTTAAAATAAATCATTTGAATAGTGACTTTCCATTATTTTATTTTATTAATCGATTTCACCCCAAGCAATGCAGTAAAGACACTAAGAGTCAAGTGGTTACTCGGCGTGGACGATTTAGATAATAGAAACATTACTAAGGGCAAGAACAAAAGATGTGTAATCTGGTGAACAGTAGAAAGCTATTTACATTGCACTTACATTTTTGAAGATTAAACTTAGCAAAACTCGAGGTACCAAGAACTCATTCGAACAGTTGCCCTTGCAATAAAATTATTTATAGAAATGACACAAGGAGGCAACTTTATGGTGGTAGTAAAGTGACTAAAGCCGAGACGCCAGATCAGGACCAATAATATTGCTGATTCTTCTTTTTATTTTATCAAGGTTCTCCAGATATACAGCAAGAGCACCAAACCATATGTAACAGAAATAATTGTAAATATGCGAATAACAGATTAACGTATTACCATGTTAAAAAATAGAACAAGCATGGCTATCATCTAAAACTAAGGCAGGCTAAATAAAACCTTATTAATATTAATTATGTTTTCATCACAGTAATACCAGCAATGATACCTTTGCAAGGAAACTATGACGATCATTGATTATTTACAAATGACTTCTTAAAAGCTTGTTTGTCCACTTTTGTCTGTAAAACCTATTTTCTCAGACATTTCGCTATTAAAATAATTGAAAAGAAATGTATTTTACTATTAATTCTGATTTCATTTGAATCTTTATTGAAGCCATTATATTTTTTATTTGTATACGTCTAAGAAGCAATAATTGAAACAACAGAATACAACTTTCTGTTTTATATTTTTGTCAATTAACAAGTCCGATATATCAGCATCTACATATATTTAATGCACTGCGGAAATATTTCTTTTGGTAATTGGTCATGAGCTGCTTAAATGTTTACTTCGTTGAGATTGATGATTGCCAACGCACAACACGGGTATGCATACGAAATGTATGTAAATTTGAATTTGAATTCCTGAATGCAATTCTTAACACAAACTATTCTAGCCACAAAACGAAGAGCCTTTAATTATGCAGACATCCCCAGGGTTTTCTCTATAAAATCACACTAAACATATTTTTATGCAAGAGTTAAGATTTATATTCAGCTATCAAAAAAGAAAAAAATAGCTAATATACCCTATGAATTTTAATGATGAAGATATATCTTTATTTATATCCCGACTTTTATCCACATCTTTGTTGTTGTGATCAGAACCTTTCGGTTGAAGATGATCTCAGAGTACAAATCATAACCACAAACGTGCATAGACATGATTATAAATAACGTTTGCAATATATTTATATACATAAAGATATCAGTAACTTATGATTAATTAACAACATTATTACTTAAATGTGGACTATTATTCACATCTTTATATTTATCACAACGTTTCGGCCGTTTTGCATATCGACCCTCATCAGGTGCTAAATAGATTCAGCTACTCGCAGGAAAGTAGCGTATTGAATTCAATCGTTGGTTCGGGAAATAGAAATTTTGAGTTCAATCACCGGGCGGTACAGGCTTATAATCAGTGAAACCTGAATAAGCGACACCTTGCCAGAACTAAATAAGAAATAGACAATATATCCCTAGGCATGTTCAGCAGAACGATAGAAATCTAGCCCTGTGGATTAAATCAAGGGTTGAGTTCGATTTTCCCAAAAGGTTCCCAGATCGACAAGCACCTAATTAAGGCCGTAGGTCACATCGATTGAAACGTTGTAATAATAACACCAAAGATGAAAACAATAATGAGAATGCAAATAATGTTGATGATAATAATTTCTCATCCAAGATGTTAAGACAGAAACTAATCGATTTATACTCATTTAATATTGCTTAGAATTTGATATTATTTGGCGCACGTATTTGATACACAAATAAGCGCACTCGATCATGTAACGTTTATAATGAACATCCTGTCCAATTTTAAACAGTGACATATAATTCAACTCAGATTTGTAACGTAAAAAATCAATGTTTGATATCAGTACAAGTGAAGACTATACTTCCTTGACCATTATGGACTGACGCCGCAGAATCACAAACAACGAACAATACAAGCTAACAAAAATCACATCACATGACGACTTTTAACTGCAAAATACAGCTAAAATGGATATAACATGTAACTCGAAGAGAAAATAAAAGCATAATTAAGATGTTGACGTTAAACACTAGTTCAAATAAAAAGGTTAGTAAGGAAAACCCATCAATACTCGAAAGACCGATAACAGCTACTGGACTGGAGAATTTTATTTAAATAGAAAGGTTTTATGAATTTCGACGGACAGTAGTACTGGCCTCTGGGTAAATATAGAATATCTCCTTAAAAGAAAACGGCAAATATTATCATTACCACTGGACGAGGTTTACGGCGACATTACATTGAAACACCGATTCCAGTACGATCACCGAATTTAAGCAACGACCAATCTGGTCAATTCCTAGATAAGTGAGCGGTTGTGGATATGAGGGGCTTTAAACTTGGGTGTGCGGTTGATGCAACGTTTAATGATTAATTGGAGAGCCGAGTTCTAATTCCAGTTGGGTTTGTTATATTCGGGTATGTGCAAATACCCTTGGAAAAGGTCTGAAATAACTTCTCCACCTTTCGAGCTATGACTTAATTAGTAAGAGTTGTACAAATAATATCATTAATAATAATGTTGCATACAAAATATTTAGGTTTCGGCATTAAATAATACAATGGGATTGATATGCAGCTAATCAAAAACAAGTAAACAGAACTAGACCACAAGATTAGATGAATTATATTATAAAAATCATAGGCGTGAACATAGTACATACAATTAAGTTGATCTATACGGTGATTGCTTTAAGTGTAGTAGTAGGGAAAATGAAATATAGAGACACATATTTCGATGTGACCCTTTGTAAACTTTGGAAGAAATGCTTTTCCTTCACTCTGGATTCACGCAATCTCTTCAAAGAATCTATTATCCAACATCTCGCGCTGGGCGGGGAAAGAGTAGTGAGTGTAGGGTAAGATTTGGGAGTAGAGAATGAACATTTTTACAATTCTCTGTTCCCTAAGCAAGATTTAATTTTAGTTGAAAATTGTTAACTTCCTTGATTAATTTTTACAAGCATATTGATAAATAACACCATTGAAAATAAGACTAATATATCCAAATGCTTAAACCTGTTGCAAATATTTTCAAACCATTTTTAAGAACAAGACGGAGAGGCTTATCCTTACTATCCCCCAGCATTATGATTTAAACAATATAAGTTTCGTAGGTTACGCGAAAAGCTTTTGAAAAATATATTTGGATGGATAAGTAACTGATATGTAACTCAACATATGAGAACGTTATTAGGATTATCCACAACATATACTGGAAATAAACCACTGGCATAATGATAGGAAATAAGTGAAGAAAGTACATAAATATCTAGGGCGAGGAGTAAAACAAGTATGTATTTTCTAGTCGGATTTATTTAGCGTATACAGTGCGACAATTCTAAGAGAAGCGGAAGGCCTTCCAAGATTTACTATCTGTGTCCATAATCGTTAGAATATAAGATATGTGGATGGCGCTGTAATGATGACGGAATCAGAAGGAAAACTGTACAACCTCCGATAGAAGTTTGCAAAGGAAAACGAGAAGAAAGAACACCCGGCTCTTTCTTCTTGTTTTCTTTTGCTAACCAGAAGAAAACAAATTTTCTGACTTTCAGCAAGTATGGCAAAGATCTTCAGATTGGGAAGAAAAGAATCAGACAGGCACAGGAACTTAACTATTGGTAGTGTAGCAACTGACGACGGGAAGTTAACACAGATTCGAAGGTACAATAGCGAAAGTGGCCTTTCAGAATTAAAGCAAAGTATTAAAAGACAGTGAAAAGAGTGTTAGGCTTCTATGACATATCTATTCTCTTGTATGTCAGTGAATGCTGGATAATTTAATAACCTTATAGATGAAAACTAAACACAAAGTAACTTACATATGACTGGTATCACATAAAAGTGCCGAACATTTTTTTTATTTTGTTTCTAACGAAATTTTCCTGTCTGTTAATATATATTATTTGCCTTTGGATGGTATATTTCTCAAGTCGGATTTATGTCACATTTTTGGTCATATACGGAAACATTTCCTAGATAGATTACTGGACTTGGTTAAATCTAAATTCATAACTCATAATATTGTCTTACAACTATAGATTCTTTGTTCTTAAAATTGATGGTTATTCCATTCTTAACTTTATTTATTAGATCGTCTTGGAGATTATGCAATTTCCTTTCTGTGTCTGTTATAAGCAAGAGGTCATCTGACTATCTTAAGATTGTGTCCACTACTAATAAATCATGGTCTGATTTATAGGTCTCTTATATCACCTCGCTACGTAGGTTAAATAAATCCAAGAGAAAGCATAATTGTTTTACGTCTCTTTCTATTTTGGCGTAGTTGCTCAATCTATTCCCTATACGTTTGGAGGCGATTGGTTTACAGTAAATATTTTGGACTTAAATGAAGTTTTCCTTGCTGATCAAATAGATCATAGTGTTGCACATCATAAAATGCTAACAGTTCAGTATAAATATTATCCTGACACGCCCGTTAGACATTAACCAACGTCGATGCGGTTTTTTAAGGAGGCAACACAAAACAAATTTCCGTTACAGTTGAATAAATGCATAAGTTGCACTTGTGACACTCTGTGAGAGGTAAAGTATTTCGAATGCTGCAATTTTTAAGTTTGGCAGATGACTACATTTTGCAAAACTTCGGAAATATTCATGTTAATGTTCAATTTTTTTTTTTTTTTTTTACATACATTCGCCCTTGTGCCATATCTCAGTTACTAATAGAAAATCTGTTTTCGGTACGTCTACTTGGTACAGTTGTTAGCAAGTTTATCTGGCTAGATCAATTATGACTGAATAGTGAGTTCGTTCCTCACGTGGTACCCCATACTTTCAGCCTTGTGCTACATCTAATCTACTCTTAGAAAATCCTATTTGCGCACATATGAATCCTCTTCTTCTACCTCCAACTATGGTTAAATAGAAGAACAGACCGAGTTCTGTAGACTTGGATGGCAACTGGTCTACCGTAGAAGGAAATGTCAACCTACTGCGGGAAAAAATCTGCCTCGTCAGTCATGTATCGAAAAATATATGATCGCCTAAACGTGTATCACTCGTGGCTCATAAATCACTGACTGACTACTTGGTGCAGTTGTTAGCAAGCTTGTCTTGCTAGATCAATTATGACTGAATAGAGAGTTCGTTCCTCACGTGGTACCTCGTATTTTCGGCCTTGTGCCACATCAAAGCTCCTCTCAGAAAATCATTTTTGCGCACGTGTATTTGGTGCAGTTGTTAGCTAGCTTGTCTCACTAGACCAATTATAACTGAATAGTGAGTTCATTTCTTACGTGGTACCCCGTACTTTCGGTCATTTGCCACATTTATGCTCTCCTTAGAAAATTATCATATTCAATCTGAGTATATTTACTCTATACTTTAATGCTAGTTTTATCAAATCGACGTTTATATGAATTTGCATCCTAGTCGGATTTTCATATCACTGCTTGCCAGATATATCTCTGCAGAATAATTGACACCATTTCACGCAAAATCTTCACGAAACAAGTAAAAGATATAAATGCATAAAGGAAATCGTTTGGACGTTTACTTTATTTCTAATTTTAACATATTCTTGTGTAAGATTTGAATTTCGCCGTCACTCCATCTAAAATCGAGATTTATTTCATTTAAATCCTAATGTAAAATGTGTTTGTCACTTTCGTATAATTTCCTTTGTCAACATATAATAGATGAATTTTTAAAACTGCCAAGCACGTTAAGTACCATTTAAATGTCGGCTTTCACTTATCTGCAGAGCGCATAATAGATGTGTTTTAGTACATAATTCTGATACATTTATAAAGTGGAAGAATTCCAAATAGTCACTTTGTTTTGGATAGAAACGCGCAAGTAAAACATTAATTTCAAAAAAAGAAAGAAATCTCCATTAGTTCTTTAGAAAGTTATTTTGTCTCATTTTCATTAATAACCGCTGGTATTCATCTCAGAGATAAATGAATTTGAATGTGAGTATCTAAGGATAGGAACTTAATGGGTATGGAAAAATATTTATGGCTTGTGTGAATTTATGAATAAAAAAAGCATCGATGTGAAATGGATGCTAAAAGAATATTGAGGTTTCATTTGATGTGAACATGAAACAGTATAAATATATGTATGTGTAAGAACATGGAAGAAAGGCATCTGTGCCCGCGAACACACACACACACTGACACACACACGAACACATAGATAGATAGATAGATAGATAGATAGATAGATAGATAGATAGATAGATATTTTAGTAAATGTTCAACCAATAGTTTTCTTCTTCGGTGTACACTGTCCTTTCGGTATGTACGTATTCATGTCTCTCCTCAGTTTCCTGTTCTTTGTAACTCTTAGCAAAATGTGTCTTTTCCTTCTATCAAATTGTTTTCTAGCTACTAATACTGCTAAAGCAAATCTTACTAAGGCTGCTGCCGCTAAATAATAATAATAATAATAATAATAATAATAATAATAAATTGTTATTAAAGACCACAAACAAAAACGGCGCCTCCTTGTTGATATGGCATTCCCTGCTGACTGCAATGTATCTTTGAAGATATTCAAAAAGCTGTCAAAATATAAGGAACTTGAAATAGAAATCTCGAAAATGTGGCATGTGGGAACATCAACAATCCCTGTTGTAGTTGGAGCCCTAGGACTGGTTGGAAAAGATTGCAGTAGACTAATTGAAGGGATTTCTGGAAGTCCATGCCTCAAGGAGATAAAAAAATTGTTCTGACAAGTACAGCCCACACTTTACGAAGGGCTTTATCTATGTAATTTTTTTTTCAGTGGAAAGTGTCATGATGCCATTTCTAAACTTAGGTCCCTGGGCGGGACCCGGAAATAAATGTGTAAACGCCAGAAATCAAAGAAAATAATAATAATAATAATAATAATAATAATAATAATAATAACGAACAAGCAAAAAATGAATATATCGACAGACATAATAATGTAGACATATGTGCACTGAAAGAAATGAAAGAAGCACAAAATCGAAAACACTGAGAGACAGTATGAGCACCAACCAGACACATTTACCAAGAATAACGATATAACTATACTTTGTGACATGCCAATTTAAATTGACAGGGATATAAAACCAACAGACATATTATCATCAAAGACCATAAATTTAAAAAGTGTGTGCTTATTGACATAGCAGTACAATCTGAGAGAAATAACTCCAGGAAAAATACCGATAAATTGTTCAAATACAAAGACGTGGAGGTCGGGATGAAGATGACTGGGGAATGAAAACTGAGACCGTATCAAAAGTAATCAAAATTCTTGGCCTCCTGAGAAAAGGAATGAACAATTTTACTAATAGTGTTCCAGGTAACATCAACATGCAATTTGCCCAGAAGATTGCCCTATTAGAAACATCCCTATACTAAGAAAAATGCTATCAATGAAATAAGAATTTCCCTATAGGGCTTTTGGACTATAGTTTAGACTCGGCTCTGCAGGATGCAAAAGAGAATCGTGCACTCCGGCCCAAATATGCCATTTCATACTCCATTTTGAATTCTTTCGCTCATTGCGAAGATAAAGCATGGCAGAAGTATTCAGGTAATTTCTGGATCGGCAAAAGAACTCAACCAATATTCTTCTATACAATGGATCGTATATATTAATTCCAGTTGATGTCTGAGATGAACATGGATCTGAAAAGATGGTTAAACCCCGATAAGCCGATAGAAACGGGCGACATAGATTTTCATTATAAATTGTGATTCATTATGAATGGTAACCTTAAGCTATTTTCAGAATCCTTGGAATATTTTATTGTGTAACACATGGCACTGTTAGTAACGATGCAGTGTGAATTCGTCTCTATCTATACAGGATCATCCAAAACTTTATTGCCTGTAATACTATCAAGGCAATCATAATTCAGTTGAATAAATTTAGGATCAACAGTAAGATATAAATCAAAAACCACACTAATAATGATTCATGAAGGAAAAAAGTGAAATACATATGAAAGTCTAAAAACAAGAGTGTTCGTGTCCAAATTTAAATGAGTTTATGAAATAGAAGCACAGAAAAATAATTTCTTACAAACTACACATACACACAAATCCACACATACGCGTACATGTACACAATATACACACAAATACATACACATATATACACACATAACCACGCATAAACCTACGTTTTTGTGTACTGTTTTAATTGTGCTACATTTAATGGAAGAAGAGCTATCGGGGATAGGATATTTTAGAATTAATCGCAAAATCGTGATTAGCATTATCATAACTTAAGCAACTATTAGAAATTCTATGTCTGGAAAATATTTCAAGTGATATCATTATCATTTTTAGTGGTGATTTCTATGTACAAGATTTTTATATTTAGAAACCCTCGATATTGTGAGACTTTTAATCATAAAGACAGCAGACTTTGAAGGTTCATTTTAAAGGCTCACTAAACTTGATATGTTTCAATTTCATTCAAATCCATTTATGTAATATATGGTGATTTTGTAAAGGTAGCTTAGATGGGGCACAATGCCGGAATTACGGAGTACTGTGTGGGGATAGAACTAATTACCCAGTCGTAATTGTTATAGACAAGCTTGATAACCATTATACTACATCGAGGTGCCCACGCATATGTAATATATGTAATCAAATCATTAATAAATGGATTTAAAATGATAGAAATTAAGGAGTTTTTGAGATAATTAATATATATATATATATATATATATATATATATATGTGTGTGTGTGTGTGTGTGTGTGTGTGTGTGTGTGTTCTGAACAGTAAAAATATTCAAAAATTAAAATCTTCAGACACTGGGTTGTATATTAATATTATCTCGTTTTTATTATTTCAGTTAGATTCCTTGACTAGTTTCGGACAGCATTGGCCATCATCAGGAGAAAAAAAAATCTCCTTCTTAATAACAGTGAACTACAGGAATGAATGACTCGATGAAGGAAATGAACTTTGTCGGTATTTTCATTTTTTTTTAAAATTATTTAACATGAATTTTGGACAGATTTTTGTTGGTCAAACAGACTCTTTTAATTTGTTATTTAAGATAAGGGATGGATGGATGCATACTGCTCTGAATTCCCTTGGTCATTTTGACAAATTTATTTGTTCTCGGAAATGGGATGTTTCTCTGTTAAGTTTGTATATTATTTGGTTCATAGGGCGTGAGTGAGTATGATGTGTGTAAGTGCGTACATTGGTATGGGTGTGTGTGATCATTTAGCTCATTAGGCTTTGAGTAAGTATGATGTGTGTAAGTTTGTATATTAGTATATGCGTGCATAATATGAGGCCCCAACACCTCCGCAAGCATGTCTGTCTTGTGTGGACGAGAAATGTGGGTAGGGCCTGATTTGTGGGGTTATATATTAATTCTCTCTATGTTGTCAATTTTGTGATTAAGCCCGTCTGGATGGATCAGTTTTAAGCGCAGAATCCACTTATCTTCATCGCCTTCTAAGATCTTTTTAATGTTATCTGCTCTCATCTTTTCTATTTTCTCAATTATACTTGAATTTGGCATGAGTTTTAAAATCATGTTTTTGTAGGCGGAACATTTTTTCTACAGGTAATAATTTTTCATGGAGAGCCGACTTAATTCGATTGCAGTAATTATTAATTCTTTAATGAAAGGGCCATTCATATTTTCGCACATATTGTTTCTAGCATAGTATGCATACTAGGAGGTAAATTATGTTATGACTTCTAGTGTGCATTCCAGGAGGTAAATTATCTTATAGCGTATACAATTATGACTTCTACTATATATATATATATATATATATATATATATATATATATATATATATATATATGTATATATATGTGTGTGTGTGTGTGTGTGTGTGTGTGTATGATATGCTTATAAATATATATACATATCTATGAATATATATTGATTTTTCAGAAAATTCATGCCGGGTGTTTTCTTATAAGAAAACAGTTAATATTACTATTATCATATATGTGTTTATATATATAAATTTGTATTACAATTATATATACGAACATATATGCATATCAATATATATATATATATATATATATATATATATATGTGTGTGTGTGTGTGTGTGTGTGTGTGTGTGTCTGTGTTTAAAATAACTTCACTGCGTTCTTTAATCACAAAGGAGCATTTAAATAAATAAATCATCAAACATATTTAGAAATATCTATGTCTAGTGCTATATATATATATATATATATATATATATATATATATATATATATATATATATTCAGTTTCACACTCTTTTGCCACATTCGAAGTCGCAGTACTATTTACTTATTTAAAAACCGAATTTGTTACGTTCTTATGTTTAATTATTAAAGCTATTTACCCAAGCTTATTTTTCTTTCATCGTGATTTCCTGTCTGTTCAGCATTTTAGACTAATATACATTCAGTATTTTAGATGTCACGTCTCACTTCAGCTTATGCTTAGAGCGGGTTTCATGTTTTTGCCAATAAAATCATTATGCTACTTCTCTTCTTTTTCTTATGTTTAGTCACATGTGAAAAAATACGTAGGCACTGATTGAAAGTGTTTTATTCTACTTGTTAGTTTTCGAGAAATAATACCATCTTCTTTGGTGATGTTAATAAAATAACTTTCTGGATATAGTTTATAATTTACTTTTAGATCTGAATTTCGGGGATGATAGTTTCATTATTTTAATATTATATCCGAACTCTTTTTTTTTTCTCAATTTGTTTTATTTGCACATCATGCCAATCTACTTATTTTTCGATTATATTACATTACCTACGGATCTTAAAGGGCATTTAGTCTTTATGACAGTGGTAATGGTGACATTAGCCGTTTACCTATGATGAAATATTTGGCATTCATTGCCTGAGTAGCCAGTTCTACTTTCGGTTAAAATTTACAAAATCTTTCTATTAAAACATTTTTCCAGGAAAACAGGTTGCTCAAGTTCAGTAGCTGTTATCGCTCTTTCCAGTATTGATAAGATTTCCTTCTTATATTTTTTTTCACGTTGAAACTAAAATTGACGGATTGTTGTTATATATATATATATATATATATATATATATATATATATATATATATATATATATATGTGATAGAAATGAAAAACATAAGCTTAGAAGAGACGGACGATAATAATAGAGATGATATTAATTAAAATATGTCAGTATTTAATATGAAGATCGTGATGAACGAATCATCTAAATTAGGATACATAACTTATTTTGAAAAAAAAATGATTTTATCTCTTGGACATCAATTTGAGCTCGAGTACGCATTATTGACATCGGTAAAAAAAATACTTATTCCCTAAAGGACTCGTTGTTACATATAATTTCACTATAGTTTTTAAAATGAAGTTTTTAAGCAGAATTTCTGAAAGGACAAAAATTAATATTCAATTATTATTTTGAACACAAATTATTTTATCGCTATCAGAAAATCTAGATTCGTTTGTTCATTGGTCGAAATGTGTCAAAACCATACAAAATGATAACCTGATGATATCTAATAAATTATATTCCGTTTTTAACAGCTGCGATATTTATTATGATTTGCGGTGTATCTGACATGATACCCCAGCTAAATCGCCATGAGATACATTTTGTTTAAATCTGAGTAACTTGAAAATAGAGGATTCAGTTTGATTTGAGGAAATCGATACGTTATTTGGCAATATTTAGTTGGGTGTGAACACCGGGTCGTTGGTTTGTCATAGATCAGTTCCCTGGTATCGCCCCGTCAGCACTTTTGGCACTCCCGCTGTGTAGACATTCATAGAAAGGGCGATTGACTGTGTTATAACTAAATAATAGCTGTTTAAAAGGGCCGGCTAGTTCCCATATCAATGTCGCCATAGATGTTAGCGAATTGCAAAATTGAAGAGGCCATTGCTAACACGTGTACAGCGAATTTCGCAATACAATTATAAATTGACATTTTTATTTTAAAATGATTGCTCATGAGTTTTTTTTTTATTGCAATATAATTATAAAATGAATTTTAATTGTAATATAATTACAAACTATGTTTATACCGCAGTTACAAAATCATTTAATAGTAATATAAAGGTACAATACGTTTTTATTATGATATGACGAAAAAAAGGAATTTTTTTGTAATATACGCATAAAATAATATAAAAATACATTAAAAAAATAATTCGAAATGAAAATACTCAACGGTGACAATGTGAATTGCAGGCGGTTGCATATGGGGATAATCTGCAATAATCCAACGCATAAATGCATTGGATTTAGCTTTAGTCTTGGCCTAAAAAGAATACTTTCAGGACTTTAGTAGTTCGTTGTTTATCACATATGCTATGCTGGCTCTAACTATTTTTCTTATAGCAGCACTTACGTAGATTAGAATACGCACAAATGCACACACGTAGTTATACACCCACACGCAAGCAAGCACAAACTGGTTGGCAAAAGTTTTGGCATTTTCCCATGTTTTTATTAGCGCAGATTACGATTAGATATGATGTTTCTAATCTTTTAATATCAGGCACTATTTCCTCAAATATATCTACTTTCATTCGTAGAACCTCTTTGCCATCGATCAATGCTTCCAAGATTCTGCCCGAAACGTGGACTTTCCCCAGTTTCAGAAGGCAGAATTACTTAAAATCTGAACTTTACGTTTCTGAAAAAACAAAAACAAAAACAAAAACAAAAAAAAACTGTCGACATCTACACCAGAAGCTTTCCTTCATCTGTTTTCTGATTGGATATTCAATATGACCCTTAAGCAATCCCGTAAAGCGCAATAGAAAATATTTAGGGAACACCTGTGCACCAAGTCACCTATTTTTGATGCATGAAAAATGAACATTTCGAGAATAAGTTAGCACTCTAAAACGAGTATGTTAAGGGATATGCTTAAACCAACACTAACTTATTTTATTCTCTGTGATAATGTCTGCTTATGTGCTGGTCATATACTTATAAAATCCCAACTACTCCACTCAACTGTCTTATTACATTTTATTCCGTTAGATTAAATCTATTTACAAACAAATAATACTACCGTTACTCTTGATTTACAAAGTAAAAAAAAAATTCTACAGAAATGGCTTCAGCACAAACAGTTATATGAGTTTTTTTTTTTCTTATTCGGAGTGATCATGTTATCTGTATATGTGTAAAATATGTTGTGAATAAAAATTCTGAATATCATATCGGACGAATTTATTCTATAGCTAGAACACTCATGTTTCACAATGAACGTTTCTTTGGAATAATGTTTTCTATTCTCTGCCAACTTTCTTGCCTGGAAGTGGTTTCCATTATCAGAGAAAGTGTGTTTCTTCATTAAAAACAAGTCGCTTATTCTGCAAATCACTATTTTGATTCTCGTCTGATTTTAGAAAGTAATCATCGTTTTTTTTTTCTTCGTCCAAGACTTGAGTGATTAACATCGGCGATTTCTCATTAGACTAAACCGTTTACGTATTGCAGTACTAGAATGGTTCCAGTATAAGACAATGCTACAAAATACAGCCTCAAAGATACACGCCTCTTTTTAGATCTTTGTTGATTATTTTCAAATGAATATTATAAATGGTATTTCCATTTTTTTAGCTTTGACCGTTGAATATTTGTCGAATAAGTTACAATGAGAAATAAAAGGAAGATGAAAGAATTCCGCGTCAAAAAGGCAATAATGCTTAAATAGGAAAGTATTTTTATAAGATGGAATATGATTTATTTTACTACTTGATAAGAAGGTTTTAAGGAAAAATTTTGTGATACTTGAAACTTTATATTTTTATGTGTCTTGGTGTGGATGGACGTACATGAAGCTCGTCATTTCTCGATAGTAAAAAAGAAGGAATACATGAAGAAATAATGTCATGGCATTTAGTTACTTAGTAAGCTTAACTTTATACTGTGAAAATGAAAGGAATTAAGAAAGAAGGAAAGGCACAGAGTTAATTACTTCAAGATACCAATTTGTTCAAACGAAATACCATTAAGACAGGACATTTTTTGACATTTAGTTACACAACAAACTTACATTTATAATAAATATCACTTAATACAAAGCCTGAAAGAGACTTAATTTCGAGGATGAAATAAGATATCACGAGTTTTAGAAACTAAGAGTGGCGTAAAATACACTAAATAGTTAACGATATCCTTCTTCCTCTACTTCTTCGTTGTTCTTCTTTTTTTTTTTCTTCTTCTTCTCGCCTTGTCACCTCAGGAATTTGGTGATCAAGCCCCTTCATAATGTCCTGTTCTTTTGTAGCGCTTAATATATCTTGTATTTCTGTTATCTCTCCTAGATATTGTTCCAGTATTCATATATTCAAAGTTCCTTAGGTAAAAATAACAAAACAGATCATCCGGGCCCACGTTTTAATTTTGAGGAATTTTAGTTATTCTCTTAGTTTTTAAACGAATTCTTTCCGGTAAGTATAATTTTTTTTGCGGGTGTAACTTATTTAAAATTTACACGTGTTTTTTTAACCAATATTTATCATGTAAATAGCTTGATTAATTTATTTTTAAGCGATTTTAGTCAAATGTTTTTTCTCTTAGTTTTCAAAGTTGTAAATAGTCTGTCATTTTAATCACTCTATTGTAAACGTTTTATTAAGTGTAGTTTAGAAAAGAAAAGAAAATAATAAAAAGTAAAAAGAAAAGAAAGACCAAACAAATAAGTTAGTTAAAAGGGGAGGTAGAGAAAGAACAAGTCGCAAGATGAGCCAATATAATAAATCGTTTGTGTTTTTTTGTATATATATATATATATATATATATGTGTGTGTGTGTGTGTGTGTGAGTGTGTGTGTGTGTGTATGTATGTGTATATATATATATGTATTTATGTGTATATTTATTGGTTTGTTTTCTTCTATTCTTCCAAAAAATCACCCATTCTTGGCCGCATGTCGGAAGATCACTACAACCATGCATACCTAATCTATAACTTCGAATAGCCCAAGTGAAGTCTTGATTGGTTGTTGTCTACTGGGGCAACTTATATAATTCACGTCCTAAAGCTAGTGGCAAATTTTTGTTCTAGGTGCGGGCCGAATACTGATCATATTCGGTCGGGTCGCCCATCGAAGAAGTCTGTTGTGTATTTAGACCCGAAACTTCTAGTGACATGGGAGCAACAACACTGACGACGCATCTAGATTCAGCACTTAAAGGTGTATTTTAATAATAATAACATTTTATTATTTACTAAGATGAAGTTTATACTAAAGTTCATCTAATAAAATGTTTGCCAATCACTCAAGCTAGGGATTCAAGTTTAAGAAGAAAAGAAAATACCTACAGTGAGTTAAATATTTAATTATATTCAGTTATTAATTTCAATCTCGGCATACTTTAATTATATCAGCTGACGCATTAAAGTTAATATCGTGAAGAACCTATATATATTTATTAAGATATTTTATTTCTATTCAAAGATGATACAACGCCTGGCCTCGTCATTATATTTTTCTCTTCATATGAACAAAATAGATTTTACAGATATCAGATTTACTATACATTTTTTCGTCTTCGTTATTTTCATACCACTATTCATCTTAGTTGGGAAATCTAAAAAAAATCAACGAGAATCATCTGGAAAGTAGGTTTGTGAATATTCTTAATTCCCTTACGAAGACTGAAACGAAAGTACCAAAATGTTGTATTGATTAAATTCCTGAGAGTAAGAAAGTATTAACCTGGAAGTTTCCATATTCCTGTCATTGTTTACTTTTAAATTGACTTGAAACGCAAAACGGCGCAGACGGGCCCATTTTGTGACATTTAGTTACAAGGGTTCTATGCAAGATGCTCAGGGAGTTTCGAATTGAAAAAAATGAATATATTGTAATATTAATATGATTGTTTAGAAATAAATAAACAACATAGGCAGGCCGTCTGTTAATAAAAACTCGAAGAGAAAAAAATCGGTATTTTGATTACATAAATTATGACATACGTAAATATATTAATGTTTTGCACATTTTTAAAGATGTAGACCGTCAGAATGTAGACATGTTGAATCTATCGTGATTCCTTTTCATCATTATCTGTACCTTGTCATATTTTTCTAAATATACAGAAGTATTTCCCTGTTTAATTGCACAAGATTTTGATACCTGTCTATATTTCTGAGATGAGGTATTATGTACACTATTTATATTATTCGGACTATTGTCCTCATCTTTGTCGCCATAGATTATTCTTGAGAGTCTGTTCCACAAAGTAACAGTTCTACTTGTTTATTAGATATTTTATGAATTAACATCCAAAAGTAGTAAGATCTGTTTATTTCATTTAGAAATCAACAGGTTGTTGATCACATAAAAGATAAAATATAAAACTGAATTCTCGCAGGCGACACACTATCGTAGAGGGATTATTCAGACGGTAGCTTCATATCCTATAACGGTTTCACTCTTTTAGATTCCTATCCAATGCATTAAGTCTCTATCATTTTAAACGTCTGCGTTGCCATTCTGTATATAAATATCTGCTTTCCAAGTATCAAAGTCCGCGACATCATATCCATTTTCTGATGAAAAAATTGTTCTGTTTTGTCGTTTGCAAAGTATAAAGCCAAGAATCAAACACAGAGAAATAACATCAAATCAACTATTTTTATGCATTGGTTATGATCCGGGCTTGACCTTGTAGTTGCAAGAAGTAACTCCCATTCATTAACGACGGAACCTTGTTAAATAGAAAGCAGCTTTTGTAGAATTTCTCTGCAAAGTTTGATCCTCAATGTGACAGTAATGGCTTTCCTTTTAGCGTATAACGGGCGCATAACTCTTCCTACTTTTTATCCACTTAAGTGCCAAGCTTTTCGCAAATGTATGAGTGACCAGAATATTCGGATCCTTTATATCAAATAAAAGCTTTTCTTCGCCCAACTTTTTGATTTATTACCGCCCTTACCCATTACGCAACTCTAACAGTACGCTTCGCGCTTCTCCTTTTAGGTTGCTAGACTCTGTATTTTTTCGTACTGAAGTTGAATATCTTAATGTTGTATCTTGCAAGCGAAGTAATTTTCCACTGGGCAAGCTTTATTTTTATCAGATAACGCATTCAACTTAATATCATGAAGACCCTAAGGTTCTATACGTGCGGTAAACGACATTTATTGAGTTTTTTCTCTTCTATTCAAAGGTGACACAACACTTGACCTCATCATTATATTATTCAATTCATATGAATACGATGAATTTTACAAATTTTTTTACAAAATTTACAAAATTCTTACTATACATTTTCTCAGCTTCGTGTATTTGCATACTACAATTCATCTTAGTAGGGAAAGCTAATAAAATAAAGCATAATCCCCTGGAAAATGGATTTGTGAATGTTCTTAATCCCTTACAAGGATTGTAACGAAAAACGATCAAATAATGTATTGTATTGATTAAATCTTCTTGGAGTGTCACAACGAATTACCCTGAAAATTTCCAAATTCTAGCCATATATTCTTTAAATCGAGTTTTATATTCAACACCCACGGAATTTATTATGAATCACGCACTCCATTCAGGCATGAAGTCATTTCTTTCGTAAATTTTAGGATTCAAAATTCACTTAGCTTGTATCGTGGCTGTAGAAATTGTGTTGTTGTTGTTGTTGTTGTTATTATTATTATTATTATCATCATTATCATCCTCCTCCTCCCCTTCCTCCTCCTTCTTCTTCTTCTTCTTCTTCTTCTTCTTCTTATTATTATTATTATTATTATTATTATTATTATTATTATTCATTGTGGCATGTTATAGGTGTTTTAACCTGACGGAGCGCATCCCTCTTGAGGTTAAAATATATATAGGCAATCATAAATGTCAGGGATTCGAAATAAATTCTCTGAAAGTAGAAAACCCTCCTCATGTCATTTCACTTACTCACATCTTTACATAAAATATTGTTGTATAATATTAATTGGTAGTGACTTATTATTAAACGGCAGAGTCATCAATTATATTCACTAATTTAAATTATGATTTATTAAATCTACCCTGTCTCAAAAACTAGAACAATAAAACCAGTGTGTTATAATTATTATCTTATTTTGTTGCTCATAATACACATTTCCCCTTATAAATCCTAAGACACATTTCCCCCTATAAATCATCTCAAAAACCGACCTGCATCCTGTAAATCGAAGGTCGGTGACTGAAGTCAAATTCTCTTCTAATTATTACATTCTATATAGTCACCATAAATTTCGAACATTTTTGGTCTGCGATTCATTAGTTATGGTTTCATACTGAAATATGCTATTCAATCTAAAACACTGGAGAGAGTGGAGTATGCTATGAAGTACATGGAAATATTTTTTCCAGTTTCTTCTTTCCAAAATTTTGAGGGCCACTAATGCATCGGATCGGCATAAAGACCGCGAAAAACAGTATAAAAATGAACCCAATACAATTAATAGCTTTGTTTGTATCAGAAAGCGGCGACTTCGAAAAGAGTTCAAATTGTACTTGAGATTTCTTGTAGATATGTTTCAGATAAACCGATGCTTAGAAAATAGCCGTGTTCGATAACCGCGTTGGACGATGTCCCCTAAATTAATCTTGTCATTAATTTCTACTGATGTCGTTTCTCACTTAGCGTATAAAATGCCCAGATCTTTGCATCACATTGATGCAAGTAAAACTATTTCCACGGATATTTGCTCGCGATACTTACTGCATATAGGTGTCGTGGATGGTGGCAAACTCCTCACATACATATCTAAACTGGCAGCTGCTGCAGACACTTCCTCAGAACAACACTGATATATTGCTGAATAAAGCTTGTATGGCTCAGCGATGAAATAAGTTCTCCGAATATCCCGGACTGACGCTACAGATTCAAAAGATAGAACTGTACGAAATAACATAAACTAAATAAATTGAGGTCTTTCAACAGCAGAAACAGATAAAATGTTAACAAGAGCAAATAATGACATAAGCATGATGTTGATTAAAAAAAAGTTTCGGAAGAAAGCCCTCATCAGTAGTAGGAGTGCGAAAAGAGAGTCTGGAGCTGAGGAAACTATTTTACTGAAAAATTATTTCAAGAGAAAGATTTTATAAATTTCAATCGATAAGAGTATTGAATGTTCAGTCAATGAATGCCGAAGGTTTTCTTTCAAGGAAATATGTAATATCACCATTATTTATATTCTGGTGTTTGTATTTCGTAGTAACTTTAATTGAAATAGTTTTTCTCGCCTGTTATAGTCTAATGAACCTTATATGAGTCAAGATTATTTATTACCTGTGTAAAGACAAAAGTGAGCAGGTGTAGCCTTTAGTAAAGCTTTATTCAACTGAGAATAAAAGGTTCGCGTATAGTGTTCTTTTGTAGTCCCAGTAATCAGAAATAGCTCTCTCAAAGAAAGACTACTCTTGATTATTCATAACAACCTGGTCAAGGATTTAGCTCAGTACTATCAATAACGGATGTGTTTTTTACTGTAGTAGTATAAATACATATGCAAACTCAAAGATAATGCAGATCACGTTTTGGGTTTAGTCATAAATAATTCCGTTTTCTGTTATGAAATTTATTCTTCCGAAAATAAAATACAATTCAATTTTATCCAGTTATATATTCAACCTTATTTAATATGATTTATCAGGTAAGTCTTCGATCAACTTTCAGCTATATTTCATGGCTTTTAATGTGAAAATATTTTCAGCAAATTTTTGAATCTTGGTTTCATAAAAAAAAGTTTCTCCTATCAAATCGTTTTGCAGCGACCCGAAAAAAATAGGAATAAGTCCCGTCCAATATAGCGGATGCAAAAGAATAAAGCAACTCTGTTCAAAAAAAAATTTTGTCTGCGTCATTCTTACCTGATTGTGATTTCAGAGATATTTCAGCTTTAACAATTTTCAAATCTTTGTCCTTGTCAACCGTTTAGTTAAAATACCATTCGTTGGCGTTTTGGGAATCATCTAAAAGACAACTCTGAGCAAATAAACTATTCTTGCTGTAAGAGTTGATCTTTTCGTTTTTAACCTTTTCCAAATCCTTTAGCGTAGTAACAAAATTTGAAATATGCTCATGTTCCGTACACAACATAAACGAAATTATTTTGTACGCTAAATTCATCGAGCGGTTTAAGGTTAGGGTTTATTGATTTTAAGACTCTTCATGCATACTTGTGTTATGTGATATCTACTTCGTTAATATTGAATCTATTAGCAATTATTTACTTAGTGTATATGTCAATTTGATCGAGTACATATAGATTCTAGAAGTATTTAATTCTATAGCCATGGGAAGTTCTACTTTGGGAAGAGATTGAACAATTTTACTAAAACTGAAGTTAATTCAGCCATAATATTCTTAAGGACGGACATTTACATTATATCATGCCGTATTAATTATAGATTTTCGTCTGACATCATTTTTCTAATGAGCTCTAAGGGAAGCCAAAAAGTGTGTTTACAGTGTTAGATTATCAGTTGTGTTATATTATCAGTGTATGCAATAGCAAGAAAGAAATATTTTTAAATGTTTGTTGGAGCAGAGAGATAAGAATATGGCTTGGGTATCAGGCAGCTAGAAAAAGTTTCCGATACGATGGTCTAAAGAATTATATGTATCTAGACTATGAGTAGACATTTTATTACCTCTTGTGTTGGTTGATTTTGATTAGATGTAGCCTCCTAGCGAAACAGACTTGGCATGTTTACGAATGCAAATTACAGGAAATACTGAAAACATACAAAGGAAAAAGAGAGCAAGCCATTTCCCTGATCTGGAAAACTTCTAAGCGTGATGTTTATATAGCTAGTAAATCAAAAGCAAAAAAAAAAAAAACGCGTTCGTTTGTTGCTGAAGTAGAGAAAAAAGAAGACACATCTCACACTATTCAGCTGTGACACTAAAATAAACAATGCCAAACAAATTAGAGAATGTATAAACTAAAACAAATACTTCATTCGCTAATAAATATGTTTTAAAACTATGAGAATTACATCTGAAACTGTATAGACAATCCGAGCCAAAAACATGGCGTAATATTTTGCCTATATCATTACTTCATTCGCGTCGTCTTTGAAAACAAATGAAAAAAGGAAATATTTGGGATATACGTGATTAACAACAGCTATAAATCGGGAATATTACATAAAATAATTTAAAAAGTAAAAACTTTAAATGTAATGAAGCGATTACTTTGAAAATAGATTTAATAATTATTTTGGAATATCGGAATTCGATCATTTTCTTTTTCTTTCTTTCACTTTAAATAAGATTTCATTAGTTTTAATTCACGTTTTTAATTTGTTTTGGCTTCTATCAAATCTACTGAAGTAATCTTGTTATCCAGTGATTGAAGCCTATCAAAATTACTTTAAACAATCATATATAGATATATGTATGCGTTCATACATAAATGATGCCAATCTACGTATACAGTAACGAAGAACATATCCTTTAAACTTCCCCAGAAAAAGAAGGCTACATAAGTGAGATCCAGCGAACTTCAGTATACCACCTCTTGGACCACACTACACACACGAAAACATACACATACACACACATGTGAATACCCAGCAGCGACAATCTGTTTCATGATTGAACATAATCTCCTTGGCCTGACGATTGTGTTTAAGTATGAAAAGGACTGTAGTCGCCGTTGGGTGTTGACTTCAATGTTCACTTTTACATTTACCTATGTTCTGTCTGATATGAAGCACGTTAGTCCATAAATTTAACATAGGTTAAGACAATATTATTATCATATATATATATATATATATATATATATATATATATATATATATATATATGTGTGTGTGTGTGTGTGTCGGTGTGTGTGTGCATGTATGTATTTACTTGGTATTATTCTATTAATCCGTGGTTCTTAAATTTATTGTAATTAAATTATACTTCAGTCATATAGTTTAGTCAATTTGTTACCGTAGTTATCCAATGGCATAATAAACTAATTAAATTCTACGTTGATCAAAATAAATATAGTTTCTCACCTGTTAGGACATTATTATTTTTATAAACTGATTCAGATTATTGACAATAATGACAGATTAATTATAAAAAATTAATATATTTTCTTTTTCAATAATAAGAGTGGAAATAATTAATCCACATGGCCATGTTATATTGGGGAAATAAAATTTGGAAAATATGATTTGTAATTCATCAGAAAAGATTGGGCTACATTTAAATTTTAAATTCACCAGTAACCACATTAATATTAAGATATTGATATGGAATATGATTCACTGGAAATCTGATATCCATTTTTAAGAGATTGTCCGGTCTATTAAAATCATATTCATCCATATGTTGGACACAGGGATTAAGATTTGGTGAAAAAGATTTTGATACAATATGATTTTATCACCGATTTTTCTGGGTCGATCAGCATACTCAATATTGGCTACACCACAAAATGATCGAGGATAAACAATATAAACGTTGTTTTTTTTTTTTTTTACGTGACTCTCCTCCAGAATCGGCAGTAGTTGTCATATGTGTATCATCTGACCAATTATATTTGCGAAGAGCTCCCTCCTTGTCATTTTCATGTAAACAGTTTTCCTTATCGGAATATTCGATGAGTAGCAGTAACTGTAATAGCGTCAAATAATAACTTTGATTTAAATTTACTTACTATTATGACAGAAGAAAAAACATCAACTGTACCTAACCAATCTAACAAAGCAGTATTAAGAGTTGGATTATTATATTACAATACATTATTAATATTAGGATTATCATATTACAAAACAGTATTAATATTAGGATTATCAAATTGGAAAAATGAGGTTCTGTCTATGCTTGCACGTTGTTAGTCGATTCAACTGCAATATCGCAGATAATGTTTAGGTATTGTGGAATCTATCTAAATGTATGGGATAGAAAATTAATAAATATATATTTATATCCCCTATATATCAATATATATAGTCTTCTACAGACAGACCATTTCGCAGATCATCAGTGTTGGTAGATGTCAGGTTACCTCTAGCTAGGATTGAAACCCGATTAAAATGGCGTCTGTCGGAGATTCTACCAGTAAGCCATTAGCGCACGGCAGGGATGAAGTTGAATTTAAGCGCATTTAATTTTAGATAAACGCACAGTGACTGAGAGAACTCCATTCGATTTACGAAAAAGTCTTGCATTATTAGTCGTAATAGTCTCTGTTTACAAACTCACATTCTTGATTGATTAATTTATTGAATGATTGATTCATTGATTAAATTTGTGAGTATTTGCTGTTTGCCGTCGATAAAATTGTTTGGTGTCTGCAACAATGAAAAAATAGGAATGCATTTGTAAAGAAAAAAACATGACAACTTTTCTATTTTCATTTGTTTAGCCTTTTATTTGTGAAAGAATGTTCGTAAGTATTTATTAAATATGAAAACAGACTTAAGGGAGATTCTATCTCGTTTGAGTTAGCGTCTTCAAAACAAATATTGATTTGTAGATAATAACAGTTTGGTACATAAACTAAAACATAAAGGACTTCTCGGCATTAATTTTAGAAACAAATACATTTATCATTTTATTCTATTATATTTTGCGATATTTCAGACATTGTTATAAATCTATTCTCGAACAAGTTTTAATTATCCTAGGAAATAAATTATAAAGTTGACTTTGTATTCCAGAGAAGCCAACGCTTGGTCGTCAAAAAAATACGAAAGTCCAACATCTGTTAAATATGGGAGAAAACTTCCGAGTTGGAAAATTTTATGTCCACTAAATAAGTTAGGAAAACTGGTTCATTTTGTGGTACCAAACAATTTTCTCTGCCAGAATCAATCTTGCACATTTATAAATTTTCCATTAGACCGTGCATTTAATATTGTTGCCATATCTGGTCTGGTTCCCCTTCTATATGTCTCGAGATTTTCGACAGAAGCTTCAGAAATGTTTGTAATGTAATCTGTCCAGGCTTGATTTCCATATGTAATTTCTATGAAGAATTTCAGGATCATTGTTCTAATAAACCCTTCGGTTTGGCATTTGAAAGGGATGACATTAGACGTTGTACTCTGACAGGGAACTAGGCCTCATCATTTTACTGTGGAAATAGATAGCTGTAACCGTACGTTCTATTCTACTAGTTTCATTTCTGTCACTTTTCCCCTGAAGAATTCTCTTCCGGTTTCTTGCTTTATGACATCTACGACCTTCGGAAAATTAAAATACAACGTCAGTTGCGACCCTCTGTCTTCCTTTTACCAATTTTTTGTTATCCTTTTTCCTCAGTAACGATTCATCATTCTTATTCAACCTCAGTAACTTCTTAAGTTTAACTGACATTATCGCATTTCCTGGGTTGAAATAGTTTAAAAAAAAAACATTCCGTATAGATTACATTTTTAAGAAATTTTAATCTGAAAGTTTCTGAATCATTATGGTATTCTTTAGAATTTTTTGTTCTTCTGGGTTAGTTCAGAATAATGTAAGGTCTTTCAAACATGACCATCTGAAAATCTTATCTTAAATGGTAAATCATCGTCTGCTTAGGCCTGGGTATGACAATAAATTACATCCGACTTCAAAGACTTTGATCGGAGAATTGGAGAGTTTGAGGAGTGTAGAACCACCTTTTAATTACTGTTGGCCACAGGTTCCCTCTGACTCTTTTAGAGACCCAGCTATGGGCAAAAAATGAACCCCAAATTGTTGTGGTAGGATCCACCTAATTTGCATAGTGGAGTACCGACCATATAAATATAGTTGGTACCGGGAAGAGGGGAGGAATCAAGAGATTCAACCAGAGACTCTGCCCGACTGCGACTCAGTCAACACATTCTCCGGGAACGGTCTTACCAGGAATATACAAAAGACTATATGTAAATATTGTGTACACTTTCTTGTTTCAATACATTTTGTTCTAAGTACATTTTGTGTTGCATTATTATTCCATGCATTAGTCTAGATTCAATACAAATAAAAACAAAACTCTATGAAATTATAAACATACATTTTATAGATAAATATGTGCATCGCCTTTATGTGTAAAAAATTACCAACAATAAATTATTATAGAAAAAGAAATTCAACAATACCTCAGTCAATATGAAAAATCTATTTCAGGACATTAATCCTTCTAATATCCTACAATGTCTTAAAGAACTTAAAGTTATTTCCATAATACGAATTCAACAAAACCACAACATAAAACACACATATCACCGGCTCTATTAATTATGTCTAAACAGTTGAGAATTAGCTGCCATGTATTCTATTTTGAAACTAGAATAATATATATCATATTTGTATCACTTCAAAGCACTCAAGAAAATTAAATTTCATTATTAAATGACCGATAAAGAGTTGATGTGCTGTTAAACAAACAAATCAAACCACTCAACCATCGTGATATTATTGATGGTGGATTTCTTCTGTTTTTCAATGTAAAGGTATTCATTTGTCATTGACTATCAAAATGTGTATAAAAAATAGAACCTTTTTTTTTACTTTTAAATAGAAACTTTCAAATGCAAGCTATATATCAAAATGACTAATAAAACCAAGCTAATGGTGTTGATTATCAACGTATTATTTATCGTTTCTCTCATATCTACTAATATATGTTGATTATTCTTATGTATTATTCTGATGAATTCGACAGCAACTACTACGGATTCTGCGCTAATTATTTGCTATTGAAGGAGCAAATGTCATATTTCAAATATTATAATGATGTCACTATTACCATTAATTTTTTCAAATTGATTAGCATATTAAGTAAAATGTTTACTCCGATTAAAAATAATACTATTGAGTCATAAATAGATTCCGCGTTTTATCAACTCTGTTCTTCCGAAAATAGTGTACAATAACATTTTATTTTGTTATGTATTCCCAATTATTCTTAATTGTTTGCATCACTTATCAAGCAGCCCTTCGATAAATTTGGAATAAAAATCGCTGTTTTTTGATGTAACAAAAACAGGTTTCTCTGATTTCTTTAATACGGTTTGAATTAAATATTTTTCAAAGCATTTTATAGCGATTAAAAACGTTAATAATCTGTTGGCTCAGGGTCAACTCAATATAGTCGCTGAGATTAAACAGACCAACCGAATTGAAAAATATGTTATTTTTTTTTTAAATCCCGCTGTATGCGACCGAGGTTTATCATGGCGGAGAACAACTTTTTCTTTATATCAGAGTCCAGGACGCTTTTCGACTACGTTTGATAGACACGTTGCTCCAGTTGGGCGTATATATTTTCATTCATTACCTCCTTTCTTTTTTACAATCACCAAATGAAAATTACCCCGACTTTCACACTACAAGCACAACATTCCCTTTACTCCAAGCAGCGCAGCTTTTAAAGCCAATTTTCAATATTTATATTTGCTAATCCACTGTCTTGATTCTTATCTTACATAACTAAATGTTCATTAACTGTTACATATTTAAAAAGAGGTTGTATAGGTTTTCAACACTCAGAAACTTCCCCAACATCTACAATCAAGCCAGTACCAAATATAATGCCCAGTATTTCTTTGAATTTTATCGATACGGCCACAAATGAATCCTAATGGTCTGGGAAGCGAACGGCCTCATTACAA
>CAHIKZ030001336.1:782500-827500 GCA_903632075.3 Acanthosepion pharaonis
TAAGAGAGACTTGGAACTATATGGCACCCGAAGCATTTTCAAGAGACATATTCTTAAGGGTATTGACGCTAATTTCTCTGAAAATGTGCCAACACGATCTCCATCTTACACGTAATGTATGTAGTTTGGTGAAGTAGGACATACTTAAAATTTTATCAAAGACGCCACTTGTATGACCTTAGCAGGAATAAAAAGCCAAATCCGTACTACCCATATGAACGGATGGATGAAGCAAAGGCATTACTCCAAACTGAGTTACATCCATTATATATATATATATATATATATATATGTGTGTGTGTGTGTGTGTGTGTCGTTTATATATGTACATGTGTAGGTGCAAGCAGGGCATTCAGGTCGGGAGATAGAGCGCACTGATAAACTAGACTGTCTGCCTTAGGTGCGCTATTCTTTCCTAGCTGAGATTTTGTTCGACAAAAAAGCTAATCCTAGTAAATTAGAAATAGATGGCCTTTGGAAAATATCAAAGGTTACCGACCTACATTTGTAGTAAGCACAAGTCAAAGTGAATTCCAAAAATTTGACCCTTTGCCAGAATCTAGTAAACAACTTGATCGACCAATATATCACAATTATCAGCGAAGGAGACTCTTGGAGGCAACTGAGTAATTCAACTGAAGACAAATATGTTGCATAATGAAATTATTTCATCTCAGAATATTGGATAGGATCGCAAGTTTGACGGGAGTGAATGGTGGGAAAAAATGAATTGTTTTTTATCGTTTTTCTTTTTTTTAAAAAACTTCAATCGAAAACGCATCCTCTAGGTATAAGGTACAATAAAATCTTGTCGTCTAATAAAGTCTCTAGATGAATACCAAAATATACATAAAATGAAATAGTGAAGAAACCATCTTTGATGCAGTCTAAGTCACATAATATAACGTATAGTTAAAAAAAATCATCTCATAACGTCGGACTTTATGGTAGTTCTTAAAGACGATAACGTTCGAATCAACGGTTTAAAGACAAAATAATAAAAAAACTACCCAATGAAACGCATATACTGTCTGTATAATATTCATAAACACAATTATTTATAAAAAATTATAAGTACAATGGATAAATGTGTTAGTTAGATCCAGTGACAGGACCCAAAAGATTGTGAGTTCAATACCCGCCTAAGGCAGTGGAGAACTTTCAGGGGGAAATTAATAGGAGATAACTGATAAGTGACATCGATTAAACATGGCACGTGAAACTAGAACAATCTACTTCAGTGAGCGGAATAAAGGGTTCAGTTCGACAATCCAACCACCTGAAGAATGCGGGAGTGTACAACGGCCGAAACATTGTAATAAATATGGTGACAAAGATGAGGACAATAGTGTAAATAATTTATAACTTTTAATTATACATGTTTATAATTTCGTTTTTATCATTTAACAAGTTTAGACGAAAATGATACAGAAGCAATTTATTATTTATTCAGTTATATTGATCAAGTTCTGAATTCTAGATTGCTATTAGTAAGGAAAATATTAGTTATTTTTTTCCTTATAGCGAATCATTTGGTATTTATTGACAGAATAGAGAGTTCTACTTTGTGTTTAAAATTATAAAACCTTTCTCATAAAACAATTTTTCTGGAAACTAGTTTTCGCAACTCCGGAAAGTGATGTAGCACTTTTCAGTATTTATGAGGTGTTTCTTCCTCATCTTTTCTTTGAATTAATATGGGACGTCAAAATCTTGATTATGTCAGTTTATTTCTGTTTGAGTTGCATGTATTATTCCTTTTGGTAAACACTTCTGTTGAATAGCTTCAAGTGATGTGGCTTATTTTATATTCTATAGTTCCTTTTTTGATTGTGAAGCGCCAGTTTACCAACTTCGCTAACAGTCGTCATTCTCTCGAAGCCATTTTAACCACTAATATGAGAAAGTGGTTGTATACAACGAATAGTTTAAATGTTTCTGAACACGATTTACATGATGTATGCTATGTATATGAAAATCACAATCAATGACACGAGTTTTTTACATTAATATTATGGATTTGTAGCGATGTGCAGTGGTGTTCAAATCTACCGTTAGCGCAGGCTATTCTATTTTAATTTTCCTTAACTCCTATTCTCTGTTTTGTTATAAATGACTAATATGCAGAGTTCTTTGAAATGATTAGTAGTTACTAATTTCACATCCTAACATAGGTCTAATTACGTGAATCCTGTCGTTAGCTACAACACATTTTTATTATTCATTACAACAGCATATCAATGAAATAATAGTCAAATAAAGAGTTTCTAAGGAAGCGTAAATGTTTGGAAATTATATTCAGCCATGCCTGTTTGTTTCAATCTGCTTGCTTCACATTAATAACATCTTAGAGATATTCGAAACCTACTTATCTCATCGATATTCTTCATCGACATCTTGCAATTCAAGCATGACAGGTATGGCTGACGGAGATCCGTAAAGTAAATCAATTCTAGTTTACTTCCGGTAGCATGTTATTTTGTTACACTCTTTGAGTATCTGCTGCTCACTGGCACATAAGAGTCCGCGCGAAAAAGATGCACTGAATTATATAGAATGGCGTCATATTCTTCTAATTTATATAACCATCCAATCAACGAACATAAATAATACTAATTTTTCCAAATATTTCCACGTAGATTTTAGGTGCGCATATTATATACATGTTGAGGGGCCCTCCCCTTTTTACACAAATGGACTCACCCAGTATAGACATATACTACTGCTACGTGAAGACCCGAGGGACGAGAGCAACAGAGGGTGAAGGTAACAGACAGAACGAACGTAGCGAGCAAGAGTCACAGTGAGCAAGCACCTAGACTCGGTAAGAATTCATACAGCGATACTTCAATACCAAAGACTGTATAGATATTTTGCTACTAACCCGTATTCCTGGAAATACTAACCTGCATTACCAGTTTGTATTATTACTTGAATACATTATTTTCCTATATTCATTCTTGGCCTTTATTATTGGTACCGGATTTCATCCCCGAATCCACAACAATACAAAAGTTATTTCTCCTGCCATTTTTGTCGTCACATCTGAGACGTTATGACTAGAAGTCATATCTATAGTACCAACTAATTCATGCAGAATATAATATTTAAATCACTGACCAAACAGGGCATTTGTTGAAATACTTATTCACCTATGCTGGATAATTGAATGACAAACGGAAAACCAAATCTATATACGTTTCACCCTATAAAATGACTTCATCAGACTCACCTGTTTCATTTGAAATGTACTTAAATTTTGATAAGGGAGTGGAAAATAATAATATCTGAAATAATTATATATGGAGAGGTAAGGTTTAAGATTTAGGATTGCAAAAAATTTGAAATTTGAAAATTTATTGACAACCGGCGTGTCTCGGCACATTTTCTTTTCTTTACACCTTTCTTAAATCTCCTGTTGTCATTGTGTGGGATAATTTTGAAAACGACATATATAAAAACAAAAACAACAATAGCGCTTTTACATAGATTTTTTTTTTATATTTTGTTAATAATTTAAACAGCATTATTCTGATATCTATACAATAGACATATATATTGGAACGAGAACAGGCTACCCGCGTAGATTAAATAAATCGTTCACTTGACACATTCATGTAGATTACTGATATGTCCCGGAAAGGGATATATTTGATCGAAGTAGCTAAGTGGGTTTTGGCTACTGTAACCAAGTAATAAACGGTAGCAGTAATCAACTGGTACTTGTCGTAGTCTCAGGTAATAGGTGTAGACCAATAGGATAGTCAATGGCATAGTCCAATGGGCGTCGTCATAGACTTAAACTCTGTCATACCTACATGTCCCTCTGTATTTATGACGGACACCAGCCAATCATATTCCACTGAGGAGGAACTCAGGTGTATGTATATTCCATAAGTCAATTACCTAGATTGATGTACACCTGAGGAAGGCCGACGCAACAATGTCCGAAGCGTTGAGATGACAACAACAAAGATGAGGACAATAATTTGAATATAAATAATGTAAATAATAATAACCCCTCATGACCAAATTTTCAGACAGTAATAGTTCTGATATATAGATATTTTTTTATATCATATTCTCCCATAGTAACGTAAATATTAAACAAGTTTACTTGTCTTAATGCTGTCCATGAAAGAAGTAGGAGTTATAAAACTTTCATCTTTGTTGCAATTGCAGTAGACGCCTTTTTCATTTTCGATGTGATCGTTAATGTCCTCCAGATATTTATTTTTATATTCCTCAAGATTCATATATTTTTCAGTGCTGCACAGTGAATTTGACATGCAGTCATTTGTGAATCGTTTGCTACAAAGCTTACAGGGATACAATGTCATCCTCCCGATATTTATACCGATAGAAGCTTTGTTTTTTTTTATTTGTTTGTTTTTAGTGGGAACTTAATTTATTCCGAAGTCGTCTTGTATTTTGGAGCTCTATATTTCTTTAACATTTGTATGAATACTATGTATCGAAAGATTATGAAAGAAATTTAAACCGGGGTAAATTAGAAGAAATATTAAATCTATGTTAAATTTTATCTACTACAAAGTCTGCACATCCGTAGTATACACGAAGAATGTTTTTTCGAAAATTTCCAAATTAATCTTTCTATTTTATATGCAATCTTCCGCGATGCGGATTCTCCACAATTTATTTTTTGTTGCTCATAATATCTCTTGTTATTCTACGAAGCCTCTTTATTCCTTGTTTTCCATCTAGACCTACACATGAGTTATATAAGTTATTCGCTGTTTGCCCTTGATTTTCTTGAATTCAGTGTATCTTGTGAGCATTAAATACCTCTTTTTTCATATTGCGTCCAAGAAATTTCATTTGTCTGTTTCTTATTGTGACTATACATTTTGTGTTTCCTATTATCGTTACAATTTCCTCGTGGATCTTTCCAAAGTATTCGTAAAACCCCTTGCTAAAACGACAAATCTGTCACTTTAAGTTTCCATTCCGTCTCTGAGCGTCTACAGCTGGATACATTCGATATTGTATATAAGTCTCATTTTGTCTATATTTCCAAGATGAAGTATTGCAATTATTTATATTGTTCGGACTGTTTTCCTCATATTTATAGACTTGTTCACGATATGTCGGCCTTTGTGCGCTCCAGCCTTCTCCATGTAAGTGAAATTTCGAAATTAAACTTTTATTTCGTCCATTGAAAATTTTTCTACTTCCACGTGACGTGCCTCTTCCGGGTGTCTTAGTTAAATCCCTTTAACTCCTCTATATTTTTTCTTCACCACTGGCGTAGCCAGGTTTTGAACTCACAACACTTCAGGTCCAGGTTAAATAGATAGCAACTGTGTTCAAATGCACAGTTCTTTGTAATACTACATTCTATCATTAATGGCCTCAAAAATATCTCATTGTTGGCGATACGTAACCTCAACATGCAACTATGCTGGCTCTCAGTGCTTGACGAAAGAAGATTAAAGGCGATTTTCAAAGATATTCAATCGATTTTACCATAGTATAGATAACAAGATTAAATATAGAATAGGTTGTGCTTGATATAGTTTCTCTTAACACCGCAAATTGCTAAAAAAGCAAAACATAAATATGAAAACTTGGTTCATATTTTAAAATAGCCTCGTGCCATCGAAGCTTGCATTTAGATATTATGCATAGCTCCAATACCATTGAGAAACGTCTAAACTGTATACAACCGCTTTCTCAGGTCAGTGGTTGATCATAAGTTCAAGCGAGTTAAGCCTATGTGTCTTCGCGAAGTTGACATTTCTCATAACCTTGAGGGCTAACGCAAAAGAATCACAACGAAAGAATTGTACCAAATAAGAGAAATGACATACAACACTTGAGGACATTCAACAGCAGAAACAGCTAAAATGTTTATCACAGATAATGCGAAGAAAAAAAAATGACGTAAGTCAGACGCCGACTTCTCACACTAACATAAATAAAATGTTATGAAATATCTTCCATCAATAATGGAAAGGGCGATAACTGCTACTGGCCTTGAGAAAATCTTTTTCCTGAAAAATATTTAAAGAAAAATATTTATAAAATTTAGCCGACGGGAAGTACTCGCTGCTTAATTAATGAATGCCAACTTTTTCTTTATAATAAAACTTTTAATATCACCAGTGAGATTAACATATTATTAATTATTTTCTTGAATATAAACATACTGTGGAAAATATACTGACATAAAAACCGGTCATATTCATTAATCTTTGATATATCGCACCAGAACTTATATGCCTTTGTGAAGGATTATCAATCAGATGTAGCTGACCCGACCACAGTTATTTAAATTTGATTAGGAATGATGTGGAAAAGGACAAGCAAAGACGCAAAGATGTGGAGGTCACATGAAATTTATATTTGATGTAAAATAGCATATAGCAAAAATAAAATACAGAACGTAATGGTTCAAAACAGATAGCTTGCGTCTGAAAATTTCAATGTTCTTTCTTTCTGACTATCACGTGATTTTTACGCATTGGTTTTCATTTGCAAAATCACGTCAGGCACACTAATGAAATGTGGAATTGCCCAGTCACGTAGGGGTCACATGTAGCTAGGTCTTTCCCAAATGTCGTAGCCACCAATCATATTGCTGACCCGTCGTCCGTTTCGCACCCCTCAACATGATTGGTGACCACGCCGTTTGGGAAAGACTTCGCAGCACCTTCTTTCACGTATACGTCCACTAAGTAAACTTATTTACGAAACAATCTGCTTTAGTGTGGCTTTAATATTTTAAATAATTTCGTCTTTCCATTCATATAATAGAACCGATTTATTCCAATCCGATTAATAAAAAATTCTATTAACAGACGTATTTGGAAGATGTCACTTCGATTTAAAGACAGTGACATATGTCGATGATATTTTCTTGCATTTTTCAGGTATTATTTACGTCACTCTGGAGTAATTATTCCTTGATATGATTCCATTCTAATGTTGTGACTTCGTACAGTCAAATTCTCAAGAAAATTATTAATTAGAAATAAGATGTAGCAAGAGCAGATTTGTGAAGCTATTATCATGAATATACAATTGAATGAGAATACAGCTTGCAATATATGTCTGTTATATTAAATAAAGTATATATATATATATATACTCTGAAAATTCTTAGGTTAAAATCTTACACTCAAGCACTTCAAAATTACCTTAACGGAAGCAACAATTCTATGGAGGCCCAGAAAAACATATCATTTCTTCACGGAGAAAATTTCTAACATTTGGCGAAGACACCTCAGACATAACGAAATGTATTTGAGGAAAATAGTGTATATGCGGTTGAAAAAAATCTTCGTATTAATATTTAAATATTCTCTTTGAAAATAATTTGAATGGATATATATATATATATATATATATATATATATATATATATATATATATATATATATATATATATATAAGCAACATGTGCTATAATCAGATTTGTTTATGAAAACAAATATTTTAGTTTTGTCTGCCTTCTTGCTAATGTGTTAAAGAAAACCAACATTGAATAAAATTTAAATGTAGTATAGGGGATTGTTTCTCCAACGGAAAAAAAAATATATATTTGTATTGGCTACACTACGACCATGTTTTCCCGGCGGTTGAGTTTTCAATTGATTGATGCGACCAACATATCTAAACATTTACAGCAGCATACGTTCTTGTATTCGCAATTCAGAAAATTCTGTGGAAAACACATCTATACTTTTACATGAAAATAATAAACGTAAACTAAACATTATTGAAGCTATCTATATTAAAAAATTGAAACAAAAAAATAATAAATTTAATTATGAATACTGTACAAATGTTATAAAATGTTTACCTTAGATTGTTTAAAATATCGAGATTTGCAGCAATAGATTTAATACGTATATTTTAAAAAAAACTCTAAACACCATAACTTAGTTAAATCACCTGGAGCGTTACTCAAGACAATGCACAGTTCTAAACTCAGCGTTCATATCTCACAAGTAACAAAAAATAACTTTCAGATGAACACATTAATTTTGTTTTTAAAATGATGAACATTATAATATCTGTGTTAAAATAAACAACACTCTGATGATGAAATCGTGCTAATGTCGAAATTACTCGGAATAAAATAATATATATCAACATGGTGATGTTCTCTTTTCCTTTAATAATAACACCAAAAAGCTTGTGCGTGAATATGGAAGGTCCAACTGAAAATAAGTACTCAAAACTTCTCTAATATATTTAATCATGTCTCAATGAAAATATGTTGCCAAAATATATGCAATAAAAATATTAGTATATAAATGTTATATGTAGTTTAATACGTTGTTGCTATGTTCATAATACATTTTGTTGAGTGTTGGTTAGTTGATTTTGTTATAGAAAGCTTCGAGAATTTGAAGTCTTTGTTTATTATATATTTGGTGTATTATATTGGCGTCGTCAATAAGTATTTTCCTGCATTGTGAATGTAGACTGGAACTTGTTTTTAAATGTTGTGAAATAGAACTTAAAACAGAATAAACATTAAAACATCTAACTAACTTTCATATAAATTCTATACTTAGTTCTGATTATTGATCTTGATTTGTTTCCTCTCATACATCTGTCTCGCCTTAGTAAACATTTTTTATTAATGTAACAATACATACTCACACACATATACGTATATATCTAATAAAACTTACTTCAAAATTGTATATGTATTATATATATATATATATATATATATATATATGTGTGTGTGTGCACGCATTCGTATATTGATTAGACTATTTTATGTGTAACTATATTATTTTATTTAAATATATATGTGTGTAAGTGTGTGTGCGTGCGTGGATGTGTATGTACAAAGCCCTCACGTACAGACACAGATAGATAGATAGACAGACAGATAAAGCATTATCGTAAGAAAACTTTCATGAGCGCTTCAAATAGCTTCACTCGATCCTAGATGCTATGCATTTATTTTCCAGTCTGGGACTTTCGTTTGACCGCATGATTAACTTCTTAAGTTTATTTATCTGTTTATTTTCATGTCGAAAATATTATGGACAGAGAAACAATAAGTTCTACTGTAGAATTCATATTCATTTTTTTTTATATAAATATATATATATATATATATATATATATATATATATATACTAGCATTAAGACTCTCTCTCTATAACTTTAGGTGTATGTGTGTTTGTTTCTCTGAGTGTGTGCGTGTGTATATTGAAAGCAACACCCAGATGCAACAGTCTGTTTCATGCTAAATGCAATATATATGTGAGTTTGTGCGTGAATGTTTTTGTGTGCGGTCATAATGTTAGAACTTTCGCTTTCTGAACATGAGACTCGGGTTCGAATCTCACCAGCTGTTATCAGTCTGGAAAGTGCACCATTTGAATATGCCTGAAAACCATATCACGCGCTGACCCAAGACTTGTGAATTAAATTGGATAGACGGAACCCTGTGCTAATACGAAGTCATGAGTTTATCGTGACTGATGGTTTGGGTGTGCTAGCCTTGTATAGATTGTTGATCATGCGAATCGAATTCTCTCAGTCACTGTGTATTTATCTAAAAATAATTCGCCTTCATCCCAACGGCTTAAGGGTCGAATATTTGACTGACGCGAATTCAGCCGGGTTTCGATCCTAGCTTGAGAAAACCGGACGCCTATCCATACTGATGAGCTGCAACACATCGAAACAGTCTGTTCATCCTGGGGCTGACAATATATATATATAATTATTAATAAACATTACAGTGAAAAGAAAGTGACTGACTATTGCATTTATTATGAAACAGACAGTCGCCTTCGGGTGTTGATTCAATGTCCACATTTATTTTTGAATACGAGTTCTATGTATGGTATTTATGCATACATAAAAAGTATATTTTATCATACATACACACACACACATAAATGCGTGTTTATGTTTGCGTGTGTGTGTGCGGGTGTGTCTCTGTAATATTTTTATTTATGTTTGATAGCGATCATTTTATGTAGTTGATACTTTAGATCTAATTATTCACATGAGCTGGAGACAGATGTGACAGGGAGATAATCTTTATTAACATTTATGAGAAGGGTTATGTCTTCATGTGTCCTATAATTAATCAGAACACAACCTTGCACAGATCAATTCTTATTTGTTTCCAATTGATCACAATATGACACGGTACGATACCAATCATTTGAGCAGTGATTTGAAACGCTTGGATTTCTGTCATCAGGTCACTCAACGACTCATTGCAGTGGATTTAACAGCATTTGGTGTCCTTAACACCATCTGCTGAGTCCATAAAATTATTGAGTTTTTACTAGCCTTTGTTTGCTGAATGTCGTCTGCTCGAGACACAGAAATGTTAATTCAGATGAAATATTGGTTCTTTCCTTTTTTTATTTCATTATTATATTGACTCGTTTTCACTTTTATTCGAATTTTCCGACTTCTTTTTCTGCATTTTAATTTGCCCAAATCTTATCTGTAGATTTTTATCAACTTTATTTGATTTATTGTTTTCTATTTAACAACAGCTATTTATCAAAATCTGTTCCATTTTTTCCTGTCTACTTATTTTCCTTTACTTAGTTGTAGCTTAAAATCCGCCCGAGCTCAGGAGAAGTCAATGTACACCTGGACTCCTTCTTTAAACTTGACTTTGACACATATCTAATCAAGTGAACATATGTATCAATAGCTGCACAAGTGATAAATAAAATGCATCTATCCTCGCCGCCTGGTGAAATTTCATATTTTTTTACTACGAAGTTTAAATAGACTCATGATTTTGGCATCCGTTGAAGATAGAAATCACTAGAGTACAAATGTTATGTTAGAAGCTTACTATCTACACTAAGTTAATTATTTAACAGCTTAGTCTGACACTAGTCGACTATAATAGGGCACTAATCAATGATCGAGTGGTAGTAAATTTCTGAGCTCTTAACATCAAACTAGTGGTCTAATGATTTTCTTGCCATGTGTCCTAACTCTTTCTCTGTCAGTGTATATCTGCTTTTTTATCCATCTTTTTTATTTATTTACTATAATCATATGTATTTCATTCGGCTTATTTTTCTTATCAAATATTGGCATCTGCTTCCTTCTGAGTCATCTAATGCCACTATATATTACATCTCACTCTCACTCTCTTTCATTATACACACACACACACACACACACACACACACACATATATATATATATATATATATATATATATATATATATATGTTGCCGTGGAAAAGTAAGTGCACCCTTAAGATTATATTTCAAAAATGTACTTTTCTCCTGATGATTATCAAAGCAAAATAAACTATATATTTTTTAAGAAAACCCCCTTCTTACAGCAATTACAACCACTTTCAAAAATATTTATCAACCTGGAATAAAAATATTAATTAAAAAAATAACATGTGTAAAACTAAGTGAAATCTTAGATTTAATATTTGGTAAATGTTCCCTTTGAGTTTACAATGTCAAACAGCCATTTTCCATAATTTTAAGAAGTTTTTGGCAGTAGTGTATGCAGATTTTTGACCATTCTTCTTGGCAAAACTACCATAATTATCGATGTTACCTGCGTTTATTAAAGACACTACCTACTTTTGCTTGAATCATAGATTTTCAATTGTGTTTAGATCAGGACATTAACTAGGACATTCCAAGTCTTGAAATTTCTTTTTAGAAAGCCATTCTTTGTGGATCTTGTAGATCATTGTCTTGTTGCAAATTCCATTGCTGACCTAAAACCAACTTTTGAACTGAGGACAAAACACTTTCGTTCAAAATTGCTTGCTATCTTTGTGTGTGCATTTTCTGTCAATGCGAACTATTTCCCCTTTTCTAGTTACAGAAATGGACCCTCAAATCATAATGCTCTAACCGCCATGTTTAATGATTGTTATCAATTTATTCTCTTCAAAAGCCATATTAAGGTCTCGACAGATATTACTCATATCATTCCTCACACAATGCTCTAGTTTGGTCTCATGTGAGCATAAAACATTTTGCTGAAATTTTCTGGATTATTAATATGAGCTTTGGCACAATTGAGGCGAACATGTTTGTTCTATTTCAGAAGCAATGGCATTCCTAGGCATTCTGCCATGAAGGTCTGCATTGTTCAGATTTCGTCGCAGTGTAGATATATATACATTGATTCCGGTATTGACCAGTGAGCAATGGAGAACCGCAAAGATCACAGCTGAATTTTCATGTTCTTGCCGAACAAGTTTCTCTGCTTGATCTTGCTGTTATTTTTCACGGAAAGCTAATTCTTTTTTGTGACACTGTCATACCAAAGGTCTTCCATTTATACATAATTCGTTGCATAGTGGATAAGTGCACACCAAATCATTTTAATGGATTATTGTAGCGTTCTTCATCATTATAGTTTTTAACTATACGATTTTTAAAGGTTCAGGAAGTACTTTTGATCTTTACATATATTGCTTTAAATTTAATCTCTAACTGCACAGTTTTTCATACACAGTGATGTATATTGTTTGACAGCAGTAGACACAGGTTGCTAAAAACTGAACACGTGCTGTTTTAAATTTTACATTTGAAAAAAATATGTGCACGAGCAACCACGTAAAAAATGCAGAGTGTTAATGTAAGGGTTCACTTACTTTTGTACATCATAAGTTTTTATATATATATATATATATATATATATATATATATATATATATATATATATATATATATATATATATGTATGAAATGGACAAAGTCCGGCAATTATTTTAAGACATTTTTATATTTATACATTATTTATTATAGTTCCATATATTTAAGTAAATGCTCTGTTTATAATAAACAGCATTTATAACATTTACCGGCCTGAATGTATCCTATACGGAACCGTCATATTGCCTGACGTGCCTTAACCGATTGAGCCACAGAGGATCGTTCGGTTAGCAGGTGGATTATACTGCTTTTAAACTACCATCTTCAATGAATCTGTCACGTACATTCATATCTCCTCAATTCATATCCAAATGTAAACAAATGACGTCAAATGTTTGTAGGTATAAAAAGAAATGTATAAACATAAAAATGTCTTTTATATATATATATATAGTTAAGTAACAAAAAATCCTTGAAACCGTATATATATATATATATATATATATATATATATATATATATATATATATATATATATATATATATATATATATATATATATATATATATATATATATATATATATATATATAGTGTATATGTGCGTATGTGTGTGTATGCGTGTATATGTACAAATAAATTTACGAATTCCTCGTAGTAAGACAGTATATGTATGGAGGGAAAATATACGCACGCATATATACACGCATGCTGACAGAAACGCACCAAAATGGAAACAGATCCAAGAGCACATAGGGGTCAGTAAAACATTAAAAGATAAAATGCCGATAACTAATTTATCAACTCGCTGGACCAACCTTAATTGTTTTATGACCCTTCGCGCAGAAGTCTTCATTGCCAATTCAAGAAAGAAATTCGGATTACCAACACACAAACAGAGAATGTCTCATATCGAGAATATTTAACATTGAACATAAGGAAAAATTAATTATTTTTAATAACATGTGGAAATCTCCGCTTTTACCTGAAGACAGTCGCGAGACCAGAAACACGTGTCGTAAAATTATGTAAAACAAAGCATGATATTTTTTCTAAATAAATCCACATTACAACCAAAAACGTTTGCGGCACCTCTCTTAATATTTTAATATACATACTTTTCTCTCGTTGGAACCACTACAACATATTTCTTATATATATATATATATATATATATATATATATATATATATATATATATATGATAGAAATTTTTTAATCATGCTACATTAATGGGTATAGGCGCTCAAAATTCGGGGAAGGCGTGTGTAAATATAATAATAATAATAATTATAATAATATTAATAATTATTTTTATTCAGTAGGCATTAATATTCCTCCGTGCCGTGTCCCTCTAGGACGTTGCCATACATGACTCTCCACGTTTTCTCTCCGTTGTATACCTTAATAAAGGTTATTATTTAGGTTATCTTTCCTAAATCCTGACCTACTATCCATTTATTTAAGCCCACAAGGAAGGTTATGGGTTGTTTTGTTCTATTCCTTTTGCCTTTAGTTTGTCCTGTATGTATCAGATTTTCCTAGCCATCTTTCCTCATTATATGTTAAGAAATTTTAACTCTCTTTCGGATGTCACGTATAAGTTTACTTTTTCCTAGCATTTTTTGTTGAAAATCTAACCATAGCCCCCGACACAATAACCGTTGAGATAACACAATAAACTGGAAATAACTGATTTTGCTAGCATATGTAAATAGTCAACGTATTAGGAAACACACGTAGTCTATAGAATGCGTCCAAGCAGGAAACAGCGAGCGCACTCACACATACACATACAGATACAAACATACATCATACACATACAGATACAAACATACAGATACAAATATATATATATATATATATATATATATATATATATATATATATATAATTATTATTTATAAAAAGAATTATAACATAAGTATGTTATAAAATCACTACAAAAATAGCCATTTTGTTTCAACACACTCGGTATCTTATCAAGTGATGATGTTGAAGGTAAAATAAATGGTTTTAAAAGTTTCAAATTAATTAACGATCCTACACTGGGGAAACATTGTTACAAAAGCTAGAATAACCAATCAAAAAACCAAGTATAGAAAGATTCAAAAGCTTGACAACGAAATCATGTTATAATAGCTATTCAGAACTAAAATATATATATATATATATATATATATATATATATATATAGACAACAATTCTGCCGTGTCTTATATATATATATATATATATATATATATATATATATATATACACAAACTCACTAAGAAAAAACGATCGAATAAATTTTTATCCCCAACAGACGCACACAAATACAAGCACACACACTCACGCACACACACACACACACACACACACACACACATATATATATATATATATATATATATATATATATATATATACACACGCACTTATGTTGATATTAACACTATATGGCGTGGTATGCTTTTTGACCGCTCAGCCATAAATGACTTTCATGGCAAAGAAAATCTTAATTGCCCTTCTGGAGGAAAGCACATCTTTCGAAATCTATATTTTTTTCCGTTATTTTCCTATACGAAAATATAAACATAATAACGTCTAAGCAAGTAATGGCGTTTTATTCATGCGATATTAGTTCTTAATATTATGCACTTTCTATTTAGTGGATACACGTGTTTCAGTAGACATCACGATTGTTTTAAACAGCCTAATCCTCATCTACCGTCCATCGACTCCGAGAGGCATTAATAAAGAAGATATTTATAATCAATCCCTGTCCGTTTCAGATTATTCCATCTGCGTTGGTGTCTAGTTAATGCCTGATGCAGACGGCTACTCAGGCATATCAAGAAACTGCTGACCGGCATTATAAAGAATACACATCCTTGAAAAATCGACCACGGTAAAATTCGAATTCAGCTCTTGGTCGTTACTCTAAATTCCTTATAACACACGCACGCGCAAACATGCACGGTTTTTTGAAATATATCTCATTCCTTTTGAAACACATTCATACCTATTTACATATGCTTATATTCGGTATTGTATATATCCACCTGCCTCAGTTTGTGTTAATCTATATATCCATCTAGTTCATTATACATGCCTTTGTCTGTCCGTCACATTCTGTTCATATTTAAAGTAAGTGTTTCAAACAAAGAGTCTAACACAGTATATAATATTGATTTCACTAGACAACAATAACAACAATTGTCAATAAATTCTCAAAGAATATCTAGTTCATTATTGATTTCACCTATGTAATATGTATAATATTTTTATGTCAATTTGTTCATATCTATCTATCTATCTATCTATCTATCTATCTATCTATCTATCTCTTTGACTCTTTATATTTGTAGATAGATATTTGTATAAAGATGGGGGTTTGCCATGGTGCAATGAGTCGAAAACTTCTATTGTTGACCTTTGCAACTGTACTGTGTTATCACTTCTCTAGTTATATGACTGCTATGATTTTACTGAAAGAAACACAATTCATCTCCCTTGGTAGTCGATTAAAAAGACAATGGAAAGACTGGAATATAAAACTGAAAACGTACTGGGTATTTTTCACAACTGAGGAAATTATTATAGTTTAAATACATATCAGAAACGAACAAAAGTATCCGGGAAGACGATGTAATGTTTACCTGTTTATATTTTAGTCAATGTTCGTTCTTTCCGTCAAAAATGAAGAATAAATTTCCGCATGTATAGAATATAGTGAAGTTAGCATATGACAAAAGTAGACGTTAGTAAAAGAAGAAGGAATATTAGAAAATTTTGAATACACAGTAAGGAATGCCGGCTTGGAAAAGTAAAGATACGGAGCAGGAAAATGAGTTGCCATAAAACAGCGAGCAATTTAAACGAGGAATGCGCATATCGATAGAATAATAAGTAAAACAAATAAATTGGGTTGTAAATGTATAAATATTACTACGAGCTAATAGATAAAATTAGAAATTGGCATAAGAAGACAAGGATGTATAGCGTCACCAGATTTATTCAAACTTTGGAAATCCTGAGGGAATTATAAATCATACTGGGATTCATTATTGTCAGGTACAATCGTAACAATATACAAACAGAGAAAGGAATGTACAGTATTTTTAAAAAAGATAGTAACAGAATTTGTGAAAAATAAACAACTAAACATGAATTATAAGAAGAAAGAATGTATGGTTAATGTTTTGAACAAATAAATGGTTAAGTAATAACAAAAATAGGTTGGCAGATATATTGTATAATAAGCAGTAACTACACAAGAAGAATATATTATATTACAATAGTGAGAGTGTATCGAATGAACTACCGCTCAAACTATTCACGGTTCATTGTTCCACGAAGCCTTTTGTTCAGCTAATCTTGTAGTAGGTGGAAGAGTCTAATATAGACTCTTAGAGGACAGACACTACAAAAGATATCATCAAGAGTAACATCCTAAAATACGAACTACGAATTGGTGACACAGAAATCCATCAAAGACATAAATGTATATAGGCAGGAAGTGTTTTAATACAGTACAGAAAATATTACAACGAAATCAGTAGCGCATTGTGATATTCATTCTTCCATATTGCAGTGAAGGTTGGCAAAATCATTTCAGAAGTGAAGCAGAGACATCGGAAATCGGTATCTTTATTCTACAAATATATGGCATGTTACCCTGAACAGAACATATGAGCAAATGCGAAGGTTTTGAGGAAAATGGGGATATAAAACAACTTATACATAATAATATATCAATTGCATTATTGATATGCAGAATGTCACGCTTAAAAAAAGAGAAAATATCTTTCTTAGACGGAATGATCGTGAGAGTGCTGCTATTTAGGATTTCTTTCTTTCTTTTTTTTGTGCCATGCCATTTCTGTAGGTAGAGGATCATGGCTCTCCACTTCCCTCTATCCCTTGCAGCACTCAACAAGTTTTTTCCCTCTACTTCATCACCCAGACCACGTTCTGTCACGCTCCTGCCCAAGACCGCCAGGTATGTCACGCGCTTATCCGTCTTTCCCTCTATTCGACCCGTGAGTATCAGATTCTCCAGGCCCTCCTTCCTCACAAACATCAGATGTCTCTTCCTGATGTTAAGTATAAGCTTCCTCCTTGTTTGCAAACTCTCTAAACCTCGTTGATGCTCACACGCTCGATCCATGTTATCCTTCGTATCCTTCTATAGATCCACATTTCTGTCGCTTCGTGTCTCTTCTTCATCTTTGAGGAAATCGTCCAACATTCGCTGCCCTAAAGAAGGACATATGCCAAGTAACAGCTGAGTATTAATATCTTTGTTACCAAAGAAATCCTCCTGTCTCGCAATATTCTGCCCACCATTTGGAATGTCTCTTAGCCCTCCCAGTACGTCTACGGATCTCAGTGTCGCACTTACCGTCCTATGTCAAAACGATTCCCAGATATTTAAACTTCCGCAAATGGCATTTCGGATTCAGCCTTTTGTCGATGACCATGCATTCTGTCTTATTGGAGTTTATGCTTAGTCCCTTCTTCTCACTCTCCGTCGCTACCTTCTCTATGTGATTTCGTAATTTCTTTTCCATGGCTGCTATCAGTACTGTGTCATCAGCGTATATTATGTTGATGAAATAGCTACCGCCAATGCTAAATCCCGGTAGGGTTTCCACATCTCTCATAATTGCTTCGCTGTATAGGTTGAACAGGCTTGGTAAGAAGACACACCCTTGCCTTATGCCCCTTTCTAGTTCTGTATATTCACTGAACACATTCCCTATGCGTATGCATGCTGTTTGCTGCCAGTATAGGTTCTTGCTTGTTCAGATATCTTTCCCGAATATATCAAGGTTGCTGAGCAGTTCCATCAGATCCTTGGGGAATACTTTGTCGATGGTCTTCGCGTAGTCTAAATTTATACTACAGATAATTGGTTAATTATTTACTTCTTAAAAGAACCAATTCAAACATACAGGTCAATGGATATTAAAAAGAAAGCTAAAAATTGGTTAAATCAAAACTTTCTATTATATAAGAAAATAAATACATAAAGAAAAATTAATATCATAAAATAAAATAATAAACAATAACTTCAACAATAATATAAAAATTAAATAGGTAAACATATTTTAAAATTGTAGTTAAATAAAACGTAAAAAAGTAAGTATACAAGTAAGAATAAAAATGCCGAAAAACGTTTTGCCGTTAATATAAAAAAAAACCAACGAATTCGTTGAAAAATACACCACTAACCTCCCTAAACTGAACCTCTTTTTCGAACGTAACTCATAATTGATACAACAGTAGTTAATGAAAATGAACACGCTACAGCCCTTGTCTGAATGATTGGATTTATCTGTATCCTTGGGAAAATAAATTATGAATTTATATGTGCATTTAAAACTCAGTAAATTTAAAAATAAGTTATTCCAATATTCGCTTGAAGAAGAAACGGAATTAATGTTTTTAATTTAATTATATCATTAAATTTAAAGTTTTAGCTTCTATTTTTGAAACATGGTTATTACTGTGTAGCGAAAAACACCATATTTTCAATCAGATAATTTCTATATATATATATATATATTATATATATATATATTATATATATATATATATATATATATATATATATATATATAGCGAGAGAGAAAGTATATATATATATATATATATATATATATATATATATATATATATATATATATAGGATTGGTGTAAACGGAATAAATTCATTCTAACTAATAAATTTATTAGTTAGAATGACTTCATATTTTAGTCTAACCCTAACGTTAAAGCATTAAATAATTATTATAACCAAAGATTTTGTAAAGTTTTTTTGAATCCGCATATACTTGTATTTTGATTGGTCATTCCGGCTTATGTTACAGCTTTTTTCCCTAGTAAGGGTGTGTCTGATTGATTTCAACCTTTTAAAACCCTTTATTATACATTCAATACCATCACGTGATAAGGCAACAGAAGTCTTGAAACAAAATGGATATTTTTGTAGTGATTTTATAATATATTTATGTTATAATTTTCGAATAAATAATTACACACACACGCGCACACATACACATACATATATATATTGTCGTTATAATTGTTTGTGAATTTTTATTTTGTTTTCATGAATTCATTTTCATGACTGAAAGATCTAATCAGTAAAATGCATAAGGTCATCTTTAATAGTTCATTGTCGATGGAGTTAATTTTGAAAATATTCATTTTCCTTATATATACAAAGAATGAGCCTATTATGAAATACAACAAATTCGTTCTGCAGCTGCATTTCGCCAACACTCAGAATTAAAACAATTACTCTTAACGCTTTTTCGGTAAACAAGCTAGAATCTTGTAAAGAATATAGAATATTTCTTCATATTAAAAGACATGCATTGCATTCACATCTGTTCATAATAGGGTTTGAAATATTCTTTCGACCTTACAAAACTAATCGTTAGTATATATTTTACATTTAAAACTCAGGAAGGTGTTTCATTTTATTAAAAATAAAATGCCTAAAAACTCTGAGTAATTTCAAATGAAGTCATGGTATTTTTCATTAGTATAGGTTTAAACTAAATTCAGTCAGCTCTCCTTTAATATATTTCTCGGTTTACTACAGCCTGATTTACGCCCAGTTATAAAATCAAGTGAAAAGAATAATTTCCCCGCTCGTAGTAAAGCAGTAGTGAATAGTCAGTGAGAATCTTATTCCCTTATTCACAGCCGATCATCACTCACAATTAAACATGAACATTGGCCCTCCCGTTCAGTACGCTTATCATATTTTTCGACGCTGGCCAAAGAGCAAGATTCTGGGATGAACTAGGAAGAATATAGATTACGCTTTCGACTTTGTTTATTACGTTTACTGTTCAGTGAGCTACGTTATTATACAGGTAAAAGAAAATTAGAAAGGTTGAAATCTTGGTCACTTACAACTTCTTATTTAGCGACCTGCTGGTTTTGAGAGGAACAACAGATCGTTAAGGGAAGAACAGTTGCGTTGAATTAGGTGAGAACTACTACTACAAATAATAATTAAATTCTGAAACGAGAATTTAACAAATCATGTTTTCCCATATTTCATTAGTTGGAGTTTTTCATGACCTGAACTGAGATTATAAATGTGTAAATATGAAGACCGTATATCTAGCAACAGGACTCCGCACCATGCCACACAAGAAGGAGAACATAGTCATGGCTGTCAGGCAAGTTCTACGACTATCTCACCCCTTAAATCTGGCCACGTAACTCCCCAGACTACAACACCCCTGATGATTATGTGTAGGGCGGACATGAGCGAGAGAGCAACAAAACTCCTTGTAATACCAAAGATGAAGCGAAGATTCTAGCAGCATTCATCAACTTATATATAAGGCAGGATGTGTATGTGTGTGTGTGTAACGAATGCACGCCCGCAATTTTCAACAGATTTACATCAAAATTTACATGCACCTGCTCCAAGTTAGCGAGAAGGCCAAGACCGACATTGCATTTCCCAACTACCATCGACACTGGAAGTAATCGATTTTTTATGCTTCTACGGCAGTTTTCATGTAGTTTGCGGCCATTTTCTACTGGCCAGAGTGAGAGCCTATAGCTGGCTTCCACGAATAGGCAAGAAGATTCTATTGGCCAGCGTGAGAGCCAACAGCTGACTAACACGAATGTTATCTAGCATGCTAGCATGCAAAAATAAAATCGATAGCTGCATTCGTCACAAGTGGGAAAAATTTAAATCTGCATGGCACTTTACTCCAACTGGCTCATTCGCTTGATTAAACTCAACGTTGATTCTGATTGGGTGTGACAAAGTATTTGTTGTTAACATTCTTTTTTCATTCGTTTTTCAAGTTACGAGTCCTTTTTTAAAGCTGATCGTTTTGTGTTCATTTTGTTTAGTTCTTCTTTCGTAACAGATTTAATGTTTAGTATAACACTTAGAAAAAGTTTGCAGTGTGAGATAGGCAAGAAGTAATGCGTGTAGCAACATCAGCACGGCAAAGGGAACTCATTTAAAGGCAAGGAAGCGCAAAAATATTTTAAGTCAAGTGATAGCGATTGCTGTATGATTCGTACGATTTTTGAATCAATCACGGGCAACGCCGGCCCATGCTGCTAGTATATATATATATATATATATATATATATATATATATATATATATATATATATAAATATATATATATATCATAAGCATTATTTTTTAGTGGGTACCCATATTTAGTAGCGAATTTATTAAACTATATATTTGCTCATTTTTCTCTACAGGCCTGAATATTTGAGAAAAGCCGAGGGGTGGGGAGCTTGGAATCATGCAGACGAGCGTATATTTTCTTTAATAAGATTTCTCAAGACATTCACCTCGACAGACTATATTAAATAAATACACTGTTTCTGATCATAATTCCTATGACCAACGAATGTGTTCGATTTTTTAAAAATTTATTTTTATTTTTTAAGGAACGTTTCATAGGGAAGGAAATTTTCTGGCAATTACTCACCTGTTATGCCAAACTTTTTGTTGTGACTGTGGGTTTTTTTTTCCGATTGTGGACCTAAGATGGAAAAAAGATGCGCATGATGTCTATTCTTTTTTTGTATCTTCTTGGCTGAGGAGGAAGTGACGTAGGTCGTTAATGATTGGTCGCTTGTAATTTCAAGATCACCAGTGGCAGTTATTTAATGTGTCCATTTGTTGCGTGCTTGATTTTTTGCTTCAGGATTGCCTGCCGCAATAGTACTGTTTCGGTGGGTTCTCTTGGGCGATCAATGTTTCAAGACCCGAAACATAACATGACCCCAATTCATAACATCAGGTGCTTTATCATTTGTATATTCCTGCTTGAACAGGCTTCTAATGCTCTGGATGGAGCCGCTTGAATATAGTAGTCATGGTTAGTGGGGGTACAGTTCTATGAGTAAAGATAAACTAGGATTATTTCCTCCTCGGAATATATGATCGAGCTATATCGAGCCTAATTCGCTACCACTTCGTCACCGCTGTTAAAGTTGGTGGGACGTTTACCTGATAACGTAACTGTCTGTTTCTCAATTCTCGGTAGTGGAGGAGCGCTGATGATGAGTTCGAAATATAGGACGAAAAGCCCGTCCAGTGCTTCCTGTATTCTGTTGACGTTTCTTCTAGATTCGATGAATTAATTATAATTATCTCACATCCTCCTAATAATTTCTATTTGTCTGAGGATCGCAAAAGCGTGAAAGCCAGGGTTACAAACTCACATCAATCCAACCAAAATATGTTAGCTCTATCTCTGATATTGAGCGCTTTCTAATAAGTACCGCGCATATAATATATAATAATTATATATATATATATATATATATATATATATATATATATATATATATATATATATATATTTATATATATTTATATACAGACACTTTTCACACACACACACACACACATATATATATATATATATATATACAGACACTTTTCACACACACACACACACACACACACACACATATATATATATATATATATGGATGTAACGACAACGAAAAGAATATAAATTCAAACGTTCATAACATTAATTTAAAAGATGGCTCAGTACCAAGAGTAGAGCAATAGTCATTTGTTGTAAAGATGTTACATACGAACAAACAAGTACTCACGACAAAGATGCATTTTTTGTTTCGATGCGAATGCATCTCGACAGATGAGGAACAAAGATGATTTATATATATATATATATATATATATATATATATATATATATATATATATATTCTCACTGGGTGCCCCATCATTTCTGCCTTGCGTCACATCTAAGCTACTCTTGGAAAATCACTATATATATGTGTGTGTGTGGTTGTTGTTGTGTGTTCTAGGTATTTTTTTTTTCAAGTCAAAGAATAGAAGGCGGCCGGCGGGGTAGAGCTTCTGTTCCTCGCAAAGGAGAAGGTATCAGCGACGCAAGGTCAGATTCCGGATGTTTATCTCCTCTTCTCATTAATGCCTTTGGGGAAAACGTGAATCGACTTGTGTCTACCCTTTCTCGAATTACCAGTTCTTCTGACAAACTATCTCCTTGCTCGAATAACATGATGAACGATTAAGACAAAAAAAGGATTAAATAAACAGTTACAAAAAATATTTTTGCAATATCTTACGCCAGAATAATTTCCAGGATAGAACTCTTTTTTAGAGTCGTTTTATTCTGTAAATTTTGAAATTAATTCTTGTAATTATTCCAACTATTTTTAGAAACATTCAATCGTTCCAGAACGGCTGTCTGATATATTTCTCTATTTTCTTGCATTTATATCAAGTCACGTTATGAGCACTGGATAACGTAACACTACTTACCGTATGGACGCTCTAACAGCGAATAAACCGATTCTCCCTAAACATGGAAGGTTTCACAAATGGAATCAACGGCTACCTACTCGTTACCAATGCTCACATTCAAGTAGAATGTAATCGGCAATGGAGAGGGATGGTCTTCCTCAAGTATTTTTGCCACGTTACGCATGAATGAATACATTTTAGGTTTTCATTAAATATCCGTCAGTTATGTGCCATAAGTGATACACGCTTACACAATCATGTATCTTTCGATACATTACTGACGAGGTAGAGTTTTCCCGTCGTAGGTTGGCATTACTTTCTGCGGTAGAGTGATTGCCAACCAAGCCTAAAGAACCCGGTCTCTCCTGCTATTCAACCCATAGCTGGGGGTAGAAAAGATGGATTCATAACTTTCCCAAGTGTGTCTGTGCGTAAGTGAATTTAATTAACTTCACTTGAATTCGAACTAGTCTCTCCGAGTCCTCTCTTCAAGCTGATATCCATTATACCTGGAGTGAACGCAGGTGATCAGCTGAATAAAGATTCTATAGCGCCACCAGGTCATGGTAATGTTGCTGATGATGATGATATCATTTCTGAATGTCGGAGACTATTTGCAATTAAAGAGTTCTATTTTTTTTTTTCTTTGGTTTTTGTTTCAATTTTTTATTCTGTTTTATTTGACATTCCTGTATCATTCTAAGTTTAGAAATGAAATATCTTTATTTTACAAATATTTCTTGGCGCTATTGTCTGCATTTATCTCTTATAAAGAATAGCATCTTCCTCAATTCCAATGCGACTTATTCAGCCTTAAGCCTAATTAGCGTCTGCAAAATGTTGTAATCGGATATTGATCTGAAATATAAGTCCAACATTCCTTTAGAATACCTCATTTTCTGTCCCTATACAATTTTATACACTAACATTGTTAGAATATAGATATAAAGGTATATATAAATCTGTTTGAGAGGTCTTCTATTTAGCATATTTAAATATGCTAGTGGGTGGTAACACAGTTTCGATAACCAATGGGTTAGTGCCATCCTTGGCTCCAGGAGCATCTTTTGTTGTGTAGACATGTCAGACTGTGAGTTTATTTCATGCAACTGCATGTCAGATTTTCAATGTTGTGTCTAAATTTCGATACACAACGTAGACGTAGCTACCGTTATCAATGATGTAGAATGGAAACAGATGTGTTTCATGTCGGAAGTAGCATTGTAATGCGAGCATGGTTTCAATTGCCATTGTTTACTTTGGATCTTGACTAGACCCAACTTGATGCCTGTTGAGATATATTCTGGTGACGATGTGAGGCACGCTCCAGATATCAGCCATTGATGCCAACTTCCAAAAGGAAGGAAACGATTGACCCTACAAGAGTATACACTGATCATCTGTGAATAACTATGCTGATGAGAAAATCTAATTTGTTTGCACCTCCATAACCATAGATTACCAGAGCTCGGCAGTGGAACCATCCACTTACATAGCTTTAACGACTCAGTGGAGAAAAAACTGGCTGATCCCATTAAATGCATCGAAAATCAAACCGCATGCTTGTGCAAATTAACTGGACCAACCGCTTTAGTTTCATTTCTTACACTATACGGTCAGTTTTGGACAAACTGGAATGACAGTGTAATCGATTTCTATTTTTTCCTCAGATTAGGGCATTTGATGTGGTGTGCAGTAACAAGAATCTATTTTTGAGGTGTATGATGAAAAAAGATAATTGGAAAACATTGCATCATCCGGGGTTGCATCAGATTTTTTTTTTCACATCCATATACTATTGACTCGACTTTCGATTAATTGTCCAACGGCCGTTGTCTGCAATGGACATTACTCCAAGGATGAGTACGAAAGTTGTAACGCTGCACAAACAATCTGGCAAGCTTTAACAGAGATCAAAACAAAGTTATATAGGATGCCCGGAAACGAGAATCTTTGATCAATTTGCAAGGATCGACTTCGGGAAATGGACATTAATTTCATACCTAATGTGAAGCGTTAATTTCATCATCACTACGAAGTGCGCATGTTAGATACCGAAATGTTTCTCTATTTTAAAACAGACAAAATGAACAACAACGCTGTTTCATTAGAAAATAGAAACAAAAAGGAAACGTATAATTAATATCAGGAAGAGACAGTTGTGGTTTCTGTGGCACATAATGAGGAGGCGGGGCTTGAAAAATCTGATACTCACAGGTCAGATTGAGGGCAAGAAAGGCAGAGGGATACAAAGCATAACATACTTGAATAAATGGATGGTGCAACAAGGTTTAAGAGAAATAACAAGAAGACATGCAAGGGACAGGAATTTGTGAAGAGTGATGATCACCTGCGCCATGATGGGACATTTTATATAAAGATAAATCAATCAAATCAATCTGCTAATAATTCTTGATACCAAACAACTGGTTACCAGGCCTATTCCATAGCATTAACTCACGCCCATATGGCGATTTTTCGGAGCATTTCTTTGATTTGGTACAAGGCCGAATGTATGGAGCAGCCATCAAGGTCGAACTCAATATTCAGTCGTAATTGATCTAGCGATACTTTCTTTCTAAATATTACACCACGTCAAATTGCCCAAAATGATTTTCTAAGAGTAACTTAGGTGTGACATAAGGGATAACATGTGGTACACCGGCAGGAATCGAACTCTTTACTCAATCGTACTTGATCTACCTTAACAAACTTGCTAAACATTACACCATGTCGAAGTGACCCATCTCACGTCGAAGTGTCGAAAACGATTTTCTAAGAGTAACTTAGGTGTGGCACAAGGCCGAAAATGTAGAGCACCAAATGAGGATCGAAATCTTTACTCAATCATTCTTCATCTAGCTAAATTAACTTGCTGACCATTACACGACAGCGAAGTGCGCCAATCTCACGCCAATATGATAACAATTCATTGTTGCTATGCCTTTCGTATTACGCATACATTAGATTCTAATTTAACATTGTATGTATCACTAAGCGTTTCTGTTTTATGTAGACACCATTAGATATAATAACGTTTAACGAACTATATATATATATATATATATATATATAACGTATATATATATATATATATATATAATATATATATATATATAAATATATCGATATATATATATATATAATATATATCGATATATATATATATATATATCGATATATATATATATATATATATATATATATATATATATATATATATGATATATATATATATATATATATATATATATATATATATATATATATATATATAAGTATATAAATATATATATATATATAAATATATAAATATATATATATATATATAAATATATAAATATATATATATATATATATATATATATATATATATATATATATATATATATATATATATATATATATATATATATATATATATATATATATATATATATATATATATATATATATATATATATATATATATATATATATATATATATATATATATATATATATATATAGTATATATATATATATATATATATATAAGTATATAAATATATATATATATATAGTATATAAATATATATATATATATAGTATATATATATAAATATATATATATATATATATAAATATATATAAATATATATATATATATATATAAGTATATAAATATATATATATATATATATATATATATATATATATAAGTATATCGATATATATATATATATATATATATATATATATATATATATATATATAATATATATATATATATATATATATATATATATATATATATATATATATATATATATATATATATATATATATATATATATATATATATATATATATATATATATATATATATATATATATATATATATATATATATATATATATATATATATATATATATATATATATATATATATATATATATATATATATATATATATATATATATCGATATATATATATATATATATATATATATATATATATATCGATATATATATATATATATATATATATATATATATATATATATATATATATATATATATATAATATATATATATATATATATATATATATATATATATATATATATATATATATATATATATATATATATAAGTATATCGATATATATATATATATATATATATATATAGTATATCGATATATATATATATATATATATATATATATATATATATATATATATATAGATATATATATATATATATATATCGATATACTTATAAAGGCACAATGGGAATCAATGTTTTTATAACGGCTTTTTTTGGTGGGTAACATCATTAAAGAACTGGTGAATGCCTTTTTACTTGCAATATTCAAAATGCGTTCATGTGATCAGTGCAAAACTTTAGCTGAGCATTTAGAGTCGCATATAAACCTGCAGATTTCGATTTGAAGTTCTTCAAATATTGCAGGAGCTTAAGTTTTCAATTGTTAAGACCACAAGAATGTCAACAATGAATAAGTTCTTTCCTGATTTCGCAGAGAAAAACTTATGCAGTTATGAGGTCTGGGGAGCGTGCCGATCATGCAATCGATTATACTTTGCGGAAAAGTTTTAATAAAACATTTGACGGAACAATTAATTAAAAAAATAAAATAAAAATCAGCTATACACATATTAACAACAAGAATCCACTGAGGTTATCATTTGACATACCCTTTACTATTATGCTGAAAGCTCTTCTCCGATATGGTATTTTTATTAAAAAATGTTCTAGCATATCATTTTATGGTAAAAATATACGTTTATGAAGCATCATATAGCAATTTCGAGGGTTATAAGTAATGGATGAAATGTTTATCTTACGACGCCGCCCGTTCCCATTATATATTGGTATAATTGATTTCGATGTTTATTACCCTTGTGTAATGGTGAAAAGATACACAGAGTCTTGATAAATGCAAAATAAGTCTTTATATACACAATATAATATCAAAGAAGGATGGGGTGAATGTTGAATTTTAATGGGTTCATATGTAAATGTCCTGGCCCATCCGAATAGAGAGACGATGTAAGAATCTGAGAGAAATGAGCTATATATATATATATATATATATATATATATATATATATATATGTGTGTGTGTGTGTGTATATGTGTGTGTGTGTGTATGTATACGCAAGTATGTACGTATAGAAAGGTAGTAGCCGCCACTTGACCACATGGTGAAAGATATTATGTTTCTTTTCAATGTAGTAAGGACTGGTAAGCCGACTCAGATTTCCAGCTAACTGCAAATTTCGTATTTTGTCTATGGATGTATTACGATGACCGCAACATAACAAGTAAAATAGAAAATACGATATGAATAATAATATTTTCTCATTTTAATGAAATGATTTCCTCTTGAAAAGAAACGATTCTGTATTTCTGGGCTGAGAAATTAACATTATTTATATTACTTAAAGTTGGACACTGGTCTAATCTTTATTTTAATTATCTACACGCAGAGAGGCACTTGTTCTCATCTTTGTTACCACAACGATTCGTTTTTAAGGTTCTAGCTTCTCTTCTCACATTTATCACATAAACTGGTATATTCAAGCGGTGATTTTTGAATTCGGTAGCAGAATAATTATTAGTTCAATCCCCGTCACCGGTTCAGTGTTCTTGGATTCAATGGAAATGAGACGAGCATAAATAGAGCCGGATTAACAGAAATTGTATAAAATATCCCAAAACAAATGCAGTGCATAGAGAATATTATATCCTGGTTTATTAAATAAAGTCCGAGTGTAAAGGGTGACAATAATGACAATTCACAGCCTATATATTTAAGGAGAATATGTCGCCATTATTGTTGTTTTAAAACATTTCGGCTGTTGAGCCATCCGATCATCATTATGTACTTGTCGATTCGGTAAACATTCAAGGAATTTCGGATAAACCGTTTAATTAGCCTATTATTCTCGTTCTGCTGATCATTTCGAGGGTTAATTCGTCCAATTCTGAAGGGTACTGTCCAGTTATTGCTTATTCTTTATTTACTGAGTATTTTTTGGCACTAACCACCCTAGTGATTGGATTAGCAAATACTATGCCAGGAAGAAATAAGCTGGTTTTCACAGCAGGCCTTGGAGGTTGTGGACAACAGAACCGTTTTCTATATTGCAACACCCAAATTGTCCAGATGTTGTAAGATATAACATGATATAATATACAAACCTTTTTTTTATTTATCTTCCCTCAATTAAGTTGCATCATTTTATTTTATTTTATTTTACCGGAAGAAATCATCATAATTTATACAATTTACAATGAGAGCACTTTCTTATCTTTCGTGTATTCTTTGTTGATTTTCGTCTGAATTGTTTCATTTATATTATATTGTTAGATGTTTATTTTTTCAATGGATACGAGTTGCGGCCGCTTCTTCTTATAAAAGCCATCATCTTAAAAAAAGTAAATAGAAAAAAAAGAAAAGAAAATTGAAATAACGCCGTCGAGGATAAGCAAAACTCATAGCGTTATTGATTTAATCTTTATAAGTAGACGTTATGTTCGCAAAGAGTAAGCACTGGTCAACTATTCTTGGCATGAATAGTTTCGCAGCTTCCTGTGAATTCGGTAAAAAAACATTATAAAATCTATTGTGTAGCTCGCTACAAGTTTCACAAAGAAAAAAAACATAAAAGGTTTAAATGTTAGGAGTAACATATAAAAAAATATTTAAAAAATGTACAGGGGGAGAATAATATGGACAGTTTTGTGTAATGCATTTAGTAGATTAGCCACTATAGGTTGAAGGTCAGATTTACTGAAATTATTGTAAGTGTCAGTTTCAAGACACAGGTCATCGATATGAAAACAATTCTCTCTTTTTTTATATATTAAATCTCTTCTGACCTCTCCATTTAAAGTAATGCTTTATCTTTATTCTGAAATCATCCCTCTGGAGATGAATAGTAATGATTGCATTCCTACTAATATAAATATATTTTCATAATTCTTTTTGATACTTGACAGCAATTGGAATAATACTCACCCACCCACACACTCACATATGTAATCACACACACACACACACATATATATATATATATATATATATATATATTACATAGAATGAAATCCAAAATCACCTCATTCTGAATAGGTATTTCAACCCACAAGATTTTAATTGTTGTTACGTGTATGCCGAAATGAAATTCCTCATGCCTCTATTTGACAAGTCCTACAAGTAAAATCTTGTGGTTTAAAATACCTATTCAGAATAAGGTAATTTGGGATTTCCATTCTTTGTACTTTATATGCTCTGTTATAAATAAATACATTGAGCTCTTATTGTGGATTAGTTGTAATATTTTATATTATTAGGATTCACTTGTATTATATACCAAGGGTTAATTTTATATATATATATATATATATATATATATATATATATATATATATATAGAGAGAGAGAGAGAGAGAGAGAGAGAGGAGGGAGAGAGATAGTTATCTATGTCGTATGAAACCAATGTAGTTAAAAAAGAAAGAAAAGAGTGCTGAACTGTTATGTCATATTAATCTTCTTGCATTCTTGTGAATTCTGGAGGAAACTGCTAGGAAGAGAAAAAGGATGCTGAGAATCCCATGGACAGAGAACTTAAGCAACAAATAAGTCTTACAAAGTAGAAACATGAATGACACATCACAAATTTGAATCAGAAGGAAACTGCTTAAACTTTAGGGTAAAATAATCAGGAAGGCGTGCTTGTAGAATTTCTCACCCGCTGGTGATATCAACGAGAAAAGGGATAGGAGCAGACAAACGACCATTTACCTGACGAATGAAGGGCCGAACGTGGGAAGATTTGGCAAAGTGACAAAAGGTGCTAATGGAACAAGGGATGGGAAAGTGTGGAGTGCCATAATCGCCCACATCCTGAAATGACACGGAAATTGGAAAAAAAAAGTATAAAAATATCAGACATAAAACAATCCATATATTCAGTTATAAGTAAAATAAAATTAATCTTCGATAATGTCTCGAAAGCGCTTGGATATATAAAATATTTGAACAATTTTTATCTTGTTTATGTCCTTAAAAGAGAAAAAAATTAAAAGAACACTTGAAAAATTATATAAAACAACGAAGACACAGCAACTTGTCAGTCGTTTTTCACGAAACTTGTATAAAAAAGAGGGAATGCTGCCGAAATACACACTATATTTAACCTATCAATATAGCATGCCTTAAAACAACACACACATATATATATATATATATATATATATATATATATATATATATATATATATATATATATATATATATATATATATATAGAGAGAGAGAGAGAGAGAGAGAGAAAAGAGAGACTGATAAACTCTTAGGAAATAGACAAGTGTTGAGGAGTAAGAATTATGGAAAACAAATCGAAGGCGATCGTCACTAAAAAAAATCTTCTTGTAATATATTTTCTAATTCCAATATGAAATCGCCCACCTATTTTTTTCGTTTAATATTCGAAATGATTTCCGCTGACAATATTTGTCTTGATGTCAACATTAGTGAAATTAGAAAGCCTTTTCTCATTCTCCGCATCTATGGAATGCATTAAAAGATCACTTCATGCAAGCAGATGCATACACTGAGAAATCAGGTATTTTATTTATGTTCCAGGCTCAAAGAGATTACTTTCACTTTTCGATGGCGAGATTGCTAGATGCCAAACATCCCATTTCCCAGACAATTTTTTTCTGTGCCACAGACATATTTCATGTAGAGTACTGTATTCAAAATTAGGCTTAACTTAAGGAATAATTTGAATCTTAACCAGATAACAATTGATCGCAATAGACTAAAAATTCTGAAATTAGTCGAGTTATCAGTTATTATGATTATGTACTAGGCAAAGTTAACATGGAAAAATAGAGTACATGAAACAGTATTTAGAAATTTCCTTTCACAAGCTTAGTACAGAAATACATTCTCTCTGCCCCATAATGCAACTCACTGATCATTGTGAATATGTAAAGGAGTACAATTTAAAACCAAGTCTTCTCAGTTTCATCAGCATGCTTTATGAGGCTATAATCACTACAAAGGTCGTCGTAAAGAACTAACTCTTCAGTGACGAGCAGTATGGGTTTTCGGTCGGCCTGATCCACTGTCGCCGTCCTAACTACCATCACTCACAGAATCAGTGAGGCTCTTGACGACAAACACACCTCGAAGAACATAGCACTAGATATCTGAAAGGCCTTCGACGAGGTGTGGCACAAAGATTAACTACACAAGCTCTCTATTTAGTGAATCATCTGAAGTGACTTCTCAATAATTCAATCCTTCCTAACAATGGCCAGTCAACCTTATAAGTCAACACTGCCCTCACCAGGATTAATTCCTTGCACCAACCTTTTTTTTTATCTGCAGAAATGATCTACATGAGAATATAGTCAGATCCTTTGTAAACATCCATGTCGATGATAGGACTATATACGGGAACACCTTTAAAAATTTCGATGGTCACAGTCTGGTGACATTTTTCACTTCCGATCTTACACAAACTGAAGCTAATCTGTCGCCGAACTACCACCAATCGGGATCAATAGAGGTTCTCTCATGGAAGCACGCTGTCTTGAAAGACACTTGGACCTCAAACTCACACGAGACTAAAAGTAGAACTCGTACATACGATCCGTTTCAAAGGATGTAGGTAAAATTGTCGGCTCTCTCACTCCGATTGCTATTCTCCACATTTACAAGAGCCAGATCAGGCCAAAAATGGAGTACTGTTATCATATTTGAGCAGGAAATGCCAAGACTTCCCTCTCTAGCCGTGCTAGAGTTCAAACATTTTTCCCAGCGCTTGTCAGTGACCAGCTATTCTCCACCTTTTAAACTTTCTTACACAGGCTTCATGCAGTAAGACTCTCACTGCTCTACTGCTACATCAACAGGAAATGCTCAAATGAACTACAATCCCTGGTCCCGCTAGGGCAAACCTTCTCAGCAAGAATACGCCAAACCACTTACATAATAGCAAACAACCTACATTTCCCCCGTATTCCTTGAGTTTGAAATAAGTTTCCATTCGAGCAGCTTCTTCTACCGAATTACTGCCCTCTAGAACTGGATGCTTCTCCAATCATTGCAATCTCACCCTGCTCAATACTAGGGTTAAAAGATATCATCCACTCCTCTACACACAAATGAATACCAAACGTAAACCTCTACTTCGATAGGCTCCTGGGCTTTGTAAAGGAGGAACTTTGGTGTAAAAGAAAAAAAATATTACTAAGTTAATCTTGTACGTCATATATTCCAAAGTGGGTTGACTTCTTATTCTTCACCTGAAGTATGGGTTATTTTTCAAAAATAAGTTAAAATTAGTGTATATATAAAATAATTATAACACCGATATCTAAAATAATTAGAACACAAATCTGGTATCACCATTTCAGTGTCTAATGTTACCAGAATGGGGGAAACTATTGATGTTTTAATTATTTTATGTTTTGAATTGCTCTACATTTATGTCTTTTGAAGGAAATTTTATTGAGCACTTATTATAAATTTAACCTTGCCTTGACAATTATTACTTTTTCATGGATTTTTAAAGAGCACACACACACACACACACACACACACACACACACATATATATATATATATATATATATATATATATATATATATATATATATATATACTGACTCTCGCGTCGAATTCGACGTACGAGTGTCTAGCAGACCAGTTCCTAGGAACCGACAGCCCGACACCATCACATGAGATTTGACTATATTGGTGAAGGTTTTATGCAGAACCATCCACACTTTTTGAAGGGACGAAAGCAGAGATCTGGTGTACTACGGGCTACAAGGTCCCCAAATGACCCTCCGCAGGTTTTGAATACAGAGTTGTTCTTCTCCTAGACTAGTTGCCATCCAAGTCTACAGAACCCAGTCTGTCCTGCTATTTACTGGATGAAGAAAAAAAGCTGGACGCAGAAGAGGATTCATACCTTTCCCTGGTCGGACGATTGAATCTAGCATGAGACAGACTGTCGCCTCTAATTGTTGACTTCTATGATCACTTTTATATTTACACACGCTCTATCTATTGAGCACTTTATCCTATAAATATAGCACATCATTCATATATATATATATATATATATATATATATATATATATATATATATGCACTACTCCCTAAAAACATACCCATCCCATCCCTTCCATATATAAGCTATGTATATATATATATATATATATATATATATATATATATATATATATATATATAATATAATTTTCCACTTTCAATAAATATATCTTCATTGTCTTCAGTGGTTAAATGACGTTCATCATGGACAATGCCATTTACAGACTGAAAGAAATAATTTCTGTATTATGAAAACGTGTATTAAAATTCGAACTAAAAGTGTATTACTTTTGTATTACAAATGGAATCTAAAAAATCGATCTTGTTTTCTATTTCATAACATTGAAGATTATAATTTGACCGAGAATTTGTTATCTCTGACCCACGGGTTCTGATGCTAATGAATATTTCATGATAGTCACATATCTTATACATCTTCTTAAATGAGGAAAGAGCTATAGACTTGGAGAATGGGCGCGTAAATTTTGCTTGATATTGCTATTTGTAGTATGCCAGCGAATGTATGGACGATGAATTCTGATATTGCCACACCTCACCTCACCTGGCTGTACAAACGTCTGTGGCGATTACGAGTATCGTCGGAGTAACATTCATGTGTTTGCGGAAAATTTGTAATGAGCTGAATTTGTATGCAAAATAAATTTATCGATGGGGATATCAAATTCACGCAGGTCAAAATTCCAACAGACAAAATTTTCTTAGAATTCAAAACTTTTTTTTATTTGTTACAAAAAATAAGTTGAGTCTTAAAGAAACAAGAAATTAGAGAGACGTCTTTTTGTTAGTACAAGTTGAATGGATGTCCTGAATTATTATATTAATCTTCAGTCCCGTTACTGAGTTTGAATGTAAAGCCCCAGTACAATTGAACACCTGATCTCAAGCAATAGTTCTCGATTGAAAACTGGAGAGATGAATTCGTGTATAACTTGTCTTGGGTAACTGCAGCTGGGGAAGCACATCACACTTCAGGAAAGATCACAGATAGAGTTCTCGAATTTGAAAACCTAGCTTTGTCCCGGACACTGTTTTATTGATTACTTCAGCGAAACATTCCGCTCTATTTATTAATGCCGGCTAATCCCCCAGCTGACTGCAAACTTATCTATAGAGTCAAGTTTACCTCATTTCGCTGGATTGCCGTTGATTTTACAAGCAGTTTCATCTGAACTTTTTGCTTTGTTCTTAATTCTATTCCTCGTAAAAGCCCGATGGGAAAAATAATATAGTCACATCTGAAACGAACATGTGATACGTGGTACTGGATCGCACGGTATTAGTATCCTTAGTTGTGTGACATGATAAGGTATATCTGATTACATGAAGGCTTAGATACGTTTGGTAATCTTTGTTTTCTTAAGATTGAGACAAATCGACACATTTAACTACAACGATCTTATTCATAAGTTTTCTTGTTTCTGTCTTCGTGAACATCTGGTCAATTTATCCGTTTGCCATCCTACAAAGAAGAAAACTTTACTTTCAACAAATATTTATGTTTATTGTTACATATCAATGCGCTTATTCCTAAACCCAAACCATGACACATAGATCAGACATTCTATAGTAAATTATTAGATCAATATTTAACAAACATCAAGGTACCTAACTTATTGGTCCATAAGCATAATTTATGTGATAAAGATATTTAGAGAAAAATACAAATACGAACGCATTGGCAAGCCTTACCATTGAACAAATCAATGTACTATAGACTGGTCCGGAAACTTTCCTGATTTAAATCCAATCGAGAATGTATTGTCAATCTGCAAGGAATGACTTCGTGGAATGGACATACGAAGTACTAATATGTGCACTTGGTCGTGTTTCATTGGAAAAATATGCAAAAAAGTAAGTAAAAAGGAATTATTCGTTTTGATTCAATTAATTTGCACAAGGATGTAGTTAAATTCATCGCTGATCGCACCTAAAACATTCATCAATCGCGATCAACAGATGTTCCCCAGGAAAAGAGTGTACCTATGAGATTGCATGAGGAACAGTCAAAATAGTTTCAATTTTCAGTTGATTTCCCTCTTCTATCTTCCTTCCAGCAATCAGAAAGCTGACGCCTTTATGTGCTAAAATGGGACTTTCGTTCATGGAAATGGGGTCGATATATTAATCTCTTAACATTGTTGCACTCCGTTGGTGGAAATTATTATATACCAATTCAATCTAGTCTCTGCCAAAATCTGTATATCAGTGAGGGTTGATAATGTGTTTTCGACCAATATTTGAACATGTTATTTATATCCAGGTTGTATTTATTTCATTTTACAGGGTGCTACACTAGTAAGATTCTAGAGATTTTTTATATTTTCTTCAGAAATACAAATATTATATATGGAGCACTTTTAGTTAGTTCTGGTTGTGTTTTACAAAAGAAGAATTTTATTAATATTTTTTATTGGCAATCTTAGTTCATTTGTATAACACAGATCTATACGAAGAACTATACAGAAGATTTGAAAATATTGGGAATATATTCGAATTTATTAATTCAATTGGAAATGATGTGGTGAAGGTTGAGCAGAATTGGCTTAACAAAGTGAAAAATAAATGATTAATTATTTATTCACTAATTTATTGATAAATGTAATCCAACCACTAATATAGTAATGAAATCTGGAAGATATGCCCATAGTCCTCTGTTAGGGAAATGTGGATTGGTTTGGATTGGTTTGGTTTGGTTTGGTTTGGTTTGGTTTGGTTTAGTTTAGTTTGGTTTACGGCATATCAACCTCAATGGGTCATTTAATGCCGACAACTTTTACACTTTCATAATGTTTTTTTTTTTTACCTCATTTTCGGGGTTAATTATTTGCACATAGCTGGGATCCTAACAATTAATGTCATTCGCCCATCTATTCGCTTATAAACTCTTCACATTAAACCAAACTTTTGTCACGTCCCACCACCGAAGCTATATTCAATAGGTTATTGATTATTTCTATGCTATGATAATTCTCCCATAGAGAATAGTAGGATTCACGAGAATGTTGCTGTGTATACCCTAGAGAGAACGTGAACCAGTGGGCACAGGGATTCGTGCGTTTTTTCCATCTATCCATCACTGAACTTTCCAAATTAAGACGATCATTTGGTACATCCCACCACCAAAGATATATTCAATATGTTATTGACAAATTCTATGTAAACACACCTCCAATATGGCAGTAAATACCGAAAAAATTCACCCACACAGGAAAGTATGATTCACGTGAAGGCCGCTGGGTATATTATGGAGAGAACATGTAACAATGGTCATAGGAACTTTTAAGTTCGTGTATTTAGCCAATCTATCCGCCTATGGACTGTACACATTAATCTGGCCATTTGTTACATCTCACCATCGAATTTATATTGAATACGTTGGTGATAAATTCTATGTAACCATCCCTGCGATCTATCAGTGAATTATGGAAAATTCCATCACAGAGGAAAGTAGGATCAATTGAAGGATGCTTAGAATGCCATAACGTGAACATGTAACTATGATCAAAGAGACTCATTATTTCATGCAATGTTCTATCTACCCATCTATGAACACTCCACTTATTAAATCAACCGGTTTTTACATCGCGCCACCGAAGCTATATTCAATAAGGTATTCATAAATTCTATGTAATTCCCCCACATAATCATCAGTTAATCCTGGATAATTCACCCACAGAGGTAAGTAGGATTCCAAATAATTTTGCTGGGAATACCATGGAGGGAACATATAACACTGGACAAAGCGAGGAGTCATTTCGTATCCTGGCCATCTATCCGCCCATAAACACATTGTATTAAAACGACCGCTTATTACATCCCCCGCCTGTAGCTATATTCGATAACTTATTGACAAATTCTAGGTAATCATACCTCCTAGATAGCAGTTAATTCTAAAAGAAATATCGCACAGAGTAAAGTAGGATTCAAGAGAAGATTGTTGGGGATAAAAAGAGATAACATGTAAAATTAGTCATAGGGACCAGTCTTTTCCTGTCCTTGGCCAATCTATCCGCCTATGAACCATTTACATTCAACCGACCTTTTGTTTCATCCTGCCACCTTTTGCTCTTTGATCAATACTGTATATTTTATTCTTATAGATTACTGAAAACACATTATTTACATTATTCGGACTATTGTCCTCATCTTTCTCACCATATTTATCACAACGTTTCGGCCGTTGTACGCTCCGTCCTTCTTCAGGTGGTTGGTGTCCTCAAGGACACATGGCACAGTGGATAACGGCGTTGGTTAGATCCAGTGACAGGACCCAAAAAGTGTGAGTTCAATACTCGGTTAAGGCAGTGGAGAACTTTCCGAGGGAAATTAGCAGGAGATAACTGAAAACTGGCACCCATTAAACATGGCACGTGGAACTAGAACAGTCTACCCCAGTGAGCGAAATAAAGGGTTCAGTTCGACATTCCAACTACCTGAAGAAGGCCGGAGCGTACAACGGCCAAAACGTTGTGATAAATATGGCGACAAAGATGAGGACAATAGTGTGAAGAATGTAAATTATGTACATAATACCTCATCTCAGAAATATAGACAGACACTGAAAACTCTTCTACCAGTTCTTCTAAACCTCTTTTAGTGCCATCGTCATTGCATTAAAGTTAGAGGATTGGTGGAATTCCGACGCCTGTGAGACATTCGTTGTTACGATTGACTCCATTCTTTGTACTTTTTCTAATGAATGCGTATATTTACACTATAGTAAACACCACCTGATGTCGGATACAACCAGAAGGTGTGAGAACATATCTTAACGTTATGTGCTATAGAGCATAACTGTTTGATGGAAAATTAACACCTATTCTAGTTATCGAACGATGTCGATTATTTATATAATCATGCTTCTAATACATTTCTCATCGGTTATCAGTTTGCCAAATTCACCAGAATATTTCAGCTGAATACAGACGAAAAAAAGTTCACATATGTTATTACTGTCATGTACTCAATTATAATTCCAACTACCTTTCAATTCTAAGGTCAATTCTAAATAGGATATACTATTTACAGTATTCGGGCTATTGTCCTCATCTTCGTCGCCATATTTATTACAAAGTTTTGGCCGTTGTACGCTCCGCCTTTCTTCAGGTGGTTGGAATGTCGAACTGAATTCTATATTTCGCTCACTGGAGTAGACTGTTCTACATCCACTGCCTTATCTGTGTATTGAACTCACACCCTTTGGGTCATTGGATCTAACTAACGCCTTTATCCACTGTGTCATGTGTCCTTGAGGACATCTGTGTATGGATTTCTGGGTATTATAATAATAATGTAAATAGTGTACATAATACATCATCTCAGAAATATAGATCAATTTCAAATAGGATATTTGAAAATAATTGACACCGGATGCATACATCATTTGAAAAAGTTGTTAATACATAAGACGAAAATATTAGCATTTATTTAAATCTTTTTGTTTGTGAAATGTTCTCTGCTTCCAGTCCTTGAAACTGAAGACTAAATAACTAGTAGAATACGACACTTATTAAGAGGAAGAGTAAAACTGAATTTACTAAGAGATATGCTCGCCTTCTTTTTAGATAAGTTGATAAGTTGATTAAGAAAATAACCTGTGTTCTAACACAATGACACATTTTGATTTATGTTAATCTGTTAAATCTTTTAAAAACAGTTTCTGTTAGCAAATGTATACCTTAGAGAACTTGTGAAGGAATCAATATGCATACTATTTGGTAGCTAAAAAGTGGAAAGCCGTGACCCCATGTGGCAGAAGGAAACTACAGGCATAGGAACGAAAATATCCGTACATGCGTACATACCTACATACAAACAAATTCTATTTCCTTAGTAATATATATATATATATATATATATATATATATATATATATATATATATATATATATATATATATAAACATTTATGAGAAATATTATGCTGAAGATAGAGAAAGCTGAAATGTATCTACCAATAATTTTTTTCGAACAAATCTGATAGGGGAACAACAAATTTCGGGTTGATCATATAGTAAACATTCTTGCTCACTTTTGTAATATTGTTCATTCGATAAAGCACTCTAACGTCATTCAGTGTCGACGGTTACTGGATGAGATTTTCGGAGGATCGTATAGGATGGATGAAGTGTGAAAATGGTTGCTGAAGACATTAACTTTATAATACCCAAAAATCCATACACATGGCACAGTGGATAAAAGCTTTCGTTAGATCCAGTGACAGGACCCAAAGAGTGTGAGTTCAATACCCGGTTAAGGCAGTGGAGAACTTTCAGAGGGAAATTAACAGGAGATAACAGATAACTGACATCTATTAATCATGGCACGTGGAACTAGAACAGTCTACCCCAGTGAGCGAAATAATGGGTCCAGTTCGACAATCCGACCACCTGACGAAGGCCGGAGCTTACAATGGGAAGAGTCGTATGGGGAGGTTGTTTCTCAATGTGACAATTCAAAGGATGAAGCTCTCTAACCGAAACTTCCTCCTTGCTGAAGACAAAGCAATGAGGATGAATTGACGCCATTAGAAACTGGATATCATTTAACATTTCAGGATGAAATCGATCGTGAAATTTGATACTTTTTTTATCATTTCAAATCAAGCAAGGCAATAAAGCCACTGAGATTCGTGGTATTAATAATTCTGAAAAAATATATTTTTTATTTAATTGAATTCAGTGGATAAAATATATTTAGAGGAGTTGAAATCTAAGTAGGAGTGTGTGTCTTGATGTACCGTAATCTCCGTTTCATTTTTGCTAACTTTCGAGAACAATCTATCAATCTTTTGTTAAGTTATGCAACTTGATCTATTTCTCGCACAATAAAGATAAATTATGCACGCAATTATATGTGCATTTTTATTAGTAATTATCCACGAGTAAGAATGTGTATATTTATATCTTTGTATCTGTACTACATAATGTATGTATTTACATTGAACTACAAATTTAGACGTGCGTTTTCACTTGGGCATGCTCGTATGTGTGCATTCGTCCGCAAAGAGATGGCATTCTTTATTTGAATGATTGTATGTGTCTGTTCGTACGTAAATGCTTGTGTGAATTTATTCCTCATTGGCTGTGAGCTGTTTTGCGTACGTTTTAGAGTACGTGCGATGTGGAATATGTGTGTGTATGTGCGTGTGTGTATGTGCGTGTGTGTATGTGCGTGTTTGTGTTTATAGGTGAATGTGTAAGTGTAATGGAGAGGATTGTCCCGGGAGTGTTAGCTGCGTCATTGTATGCATCTTTGAGGTCTTTAATATCACTGTGTCTGTATGCTCGTGTGTTGGTACAACTCTTCGTGTGATGAGATGAATTAATTTGTGCGTGCATGTGTAGGTGTGGGAATTTGTTCATATCTCCTACCATAAAATACAAAGTTAGCGAAATTTTTGTAAAGATGATAAAAAACAATGATAAACTCCCAGAATTCAATGAATATCTGCAGCTCTCTTCATACATCCTTATGAATAGACCAAGCCGAAGTTGTCATAGGAAGTTAAAGCGATAGCATTGGCATAAAAATATTGAAAATGATGCAAGATATCAAATAAAAACTAATGTAGTAAATATAATAAATTCAAAGTTAATCCATTTTGGGAGATCCTGGCACTAGAAAAAAATAATTGAAATCGAATTCCAATCCTCTATTTTTGAGGCGCTGTTTTTGTTTTGTTATTATTAATATTTCAAATATCCTTTTAGATGATGTAAGTTTTGTTTTAAGTTATATTGTTTATGAGAATACAGAATATATAATGTAGCGAGTGCCAAAGATATAAAGAACGAGGTAAGTAAAAAACAAGAAACAGGTATATAGGAAAAAAAACAACACAGTAACGTAAAATAAAGTGAAATGATTAAACAGTGCAATTGAATAGATGCAAAGCAGGTGTGAAAATTAGAAGGAAACAAATGAAAGAAAAACTCGATGGAAATACGAAAAAGAAATGGATATGAGAAGAGTAAAAACTTACCATATTCACATCAAGGAATACATTAAAAAAAAACGATGGGTGGAAAAAAGAAAAAAAAAGATTTTTAAGTGTTTACTGAGTTAGGAGGAAGGATATAAAGAAAATGAATCGATAGAGAACAAAAGAATGGAAAACCGAACATGGAGAATAGTACTGATTATTTAACAAGCTGAGCCGAGGGAAGCAAAAGGTTAGCGTCATGGTACATCCAACGAGGACTGAACTCTGTAGACTGAGGAGCAGTTTTTTTTTTATTTTCAGTATATTGAACAATCTTCCGCTATAAATACATACAAATTTAACAATTTATGTGTTTCTGTATGAGTGTTTGCTAAAACTATAGTTTACTAGATGCCATATATATATATATATATATATATATATATATATATATATATATATATATATATGAATGAAATGTTTAATATCAGGGCTAGAGTGTATGTAAATATAAAAAGAAGACACTGATGTCAAAACTGAGCGGCGACAGTCTATTTCATACTTGAAAGCAATCTTCACGACATCCTGACTCTTCATAGACACACACATACACAAAGATCTATCTATCTATCTATCTATCTATCTATCTATCTATCTATCTATCTATCACTCGAGATATATATATATATATATATATATATATATATATATATATATATATCACAATGTCATTATCATGGTGATGTTTTTTCTAAGACAAAGATAGTTCGTTCATCTGAAAGTTTTTATCTGTGAGGTGAAAAAGGTTAAGTTTATGTACTGTACGATTTAAATTTCATGACGTAAACGTCAATGGAGGTAGCTAATGAGATAATGAATACATGATGTTAAAATATACGCAATATATATATATATATATATATATATATATATATATATATATATATATATATATATATATATATATATATGTATATAGTCGATTGAGCTCTACAGAGAAGGGAAATTTTCAGCTATGACTGCCCCTGCATTTTTCTTCAGTTAGGAATTGTGCGCATTTGGCTATTGATTTCGTGTTTGTATACATAACGTACTTAATCCGTTAGGAGATTCTCTTTCTCTGACGTGCTTAGGGTAGAGTCTCTGACTGATCTCTAATCGATCCTGTTTCGATTCCGGCTTGAAACAATAAGATGTCTAGCCACACTGATGAGCTCTGATACTGTGAAACTGACTATATATATATATATATATATATATATATATATATATATATATATATATATATATGTATACACGGGTGGAGGTGTAATGTATTATCAGATTTATGGGTTGCTATACAGGCGTTATGTAGAAAGTTCAATAGGCATTTCAGATGTCACTAGTTAAGTATTCTTGATGAAATCACATAATCTGCCATGACTAAGATGGAGAGTAACACCAGCATCCACAAAGTTCATGAAGAAAATTTCGAGCTTCCGAACATTTTCATTTAGAAAGCTCCCAAACTGAATACATCATGTAGCCTCCTGCTTGAAAAAACTGGCTAGCTTGATTTAACCGGGGTTACATAGAAAACACGGTTTGATAATCGGAAAGTTATCGGATTAATGAAATTTATATTTTGATTTTGATGTAATTTATATGTAAGAAAAAAAAGGGGTATATATAAAATCTAAAAATGCTGAAGATTTTGGAACTATTAAATTGTGAAAAATTGAATAAAAGAAAAGACCTCATATAGAGATATCTAGAGGTTTTGTGGTTTCACAGTAGGAAACTGAGATTACCATGGACAAGACATGTGATTGAGGGGGAAGTTTCAAGTAAAAGGAAACCACAAAATGTACATGCCATTCTTAATCAGTGTAAACTGGAAATAAGGCTTGTCGAGTTCCCGTTATATATCTATGACCTTAAGACGTGAAACTTCTATTCGCAGAGCAAGCAATGTTTATATCCAGTTTAACGCTGTCTGGACGTTCAAACACACCTCC
>CAHIKZ030001336.1:832500-887500 GCA_903632075.3 Acanthosepion pharaonis
CAATGCACGGTCGAATGGTAGATTTGTAAATGTGCAAGATGGGCTTTGACAAGAAAAACCTTTTGACACAACACAATGTACTTGCGTTGCAGCAAATGCAGTTATTTATTCAATGTAGTTGTTCTACCTCAGGTCAGTGAAAAATGTGAGGCCAAGAAGGCACAGTGAGGGAATCTCGTGAAGTCGAGCGTCAACCATGCTGCTAGGGGTCTGGAAAATTTATCTACGATGGTTAAATGGGACCAGTTTAGTTTTTAAAGCATTGCAATTTACAAACCAAATCCTGCCGCAATCAATCACTGACTGGATGTCATTTTCGAGACCAACAGACAGACTACCATTGATTTACTATTGATTGAGACAGGTGTAAACAGTAGTGACGGCTGCATTGATGCCTATTTGAGAACACATCACCTCCGGAATATCATTGATGTAGATAAGCAACAATGTAGTACCTAAGATAGTCATGGGAAACATTAACGTTTGTTTGAAAAACCTGGAAGAGGATCCGTTTATTTCGCGTTTTGATAGCAATGATATAATTAAATCATATAATACTAATACGGTAGATTACGTAGAAGGCCAGCATGACAAACCCTGTCAAACGACTTCGAGATAGCTAGAGCCACAGCCCGAACTTCGCCGTTATTATCAAGAGCTTGGTATACATATTCAGATGTGACCGTAAGCAAAGCGGAAGCCATATTGAATGTTAGAGAAAATATTATGAGAGTTAAGATGTTAACCACATCGCCATTGATTAAAGCCTCGAAGACTTTGCCAAATAGTTGTAGGGGACTGACAGGGCGATAGTTAGAGGTGTTAGAAGGTCTCCAGCGTTGTTAAAAACAGGAACGACATAGAAGGACTTCTAACACGCTGGAAAGAAAGAGTTAGCATGGCAGTTGTAGTATTGTTTGGAGTGAACTGGAGCAAGCTCGGGAGCACTTTTCTTTAAGACTACTGCTGGTACAGTGTCACCACTAGTTGATTTCTGATGGTATAATGTAGAAATGATGTCCAAGACCAACGACGGGGTTATGCACGAAGAAATCAGACGTGAACACTCTGGATTGGTCGAGCGTTGATTTGGACGACAAAACCCGAGGAAAGCATTCAGCCTCATCCACTGTGGATATCAGGACATTGAATTGATTGAATAAAGGAGGGATTGCGGATTTGCTGCCGTTCAGCCAACTCTTTCAGAGTCGCCAGTAATCTTTAGATCCAAACATGCGAGATGCAATACGTTGTTTCATTCTATCAGACAACAGCAACTTTGCAACCTTGTTCACACGTATTAATTCATTACGAACAGAGACAAAGCGAATTCTTTACAACCCAGCACGTCGCTCCGATACATACGAAAGAAGTGCTTCCTGTGGGTTATAGCGGCTGAGCAAGCAGGTAGGGATTAAGGATATGAGCACGATTCAACTTGGCATTGCCTTGAGGGAATGAAAGAATAGATGCCAGCTTTCATACGCGAGGAAACCTGAGACGTTAATTTTTCAAGAGGATGATTAAAAACCACATTCGTTGGGACCTCGCGAAGAAATTCACGGAACGTGTCCCAGTCTGCGCTTTGATAAGAGAAAGATAATCTGCTGGTAGGAATTTCTGGCTGGAGTGGGAGCAGAAGGAGATGTTTACATACAGTACCACGTGATCAATGTTGCCAAGTAGGCCGAGCTGTGTAGCATGACAAGAGTCAGTGAGAAGGTAGGCGTTGACATCAGGGTTACTGCGAAAACGCGTAGGAAATTCAAGCACTTGTGTGTGTGTACGTGTGTGTGCGCGCGCAAGTATGCAGAAAAATAGGAAGAAACACGTCAGGTAAATAATCCGAAGTCCCTTAGTATTTTTGTTTTGATTTTTTAGGAGACAGTGCTCCATACAGAAGTATAGCTTATATTATTATATTTTTTAAAAATATGATTCCTTCGCTACATAAGAGTTCTAGTGTTTCCAAAACGAGAGCCGAAACCATCAATATAATTATTAAAATTAAGTTGAATCAAGCGAAAATTTAGGAAAAAGCTATCTTGTGGTTTGCGCGTGTTTATAAGTATGGTCCATTGCAACATTAATTACTATGGAAACGGCTAGGCCGGCCATCTTGGTTAGGTGGTCAGAGATTTAATTCTTATCTTCAGATTCGTCACCTTCGGAAAGGTTATGCCAAGGTAGAGTGGGGTATCTATTTCAAAGCTAATGATGGCGATCACGTCTAGTTAATTTACAGCGAAGGATATTTCATGGCGCGACAAGTCGTTAAGTGTCGAGAGGATTTTGTTTTATTATTATCTATCAGTTAATCTCTTTATTTATTTGTTTATTCAAATGGATGTTCCGTATACAAATGTGTTGCACTGGACTACAATTTGTTTTATGACGATTTCACAAAAGGTTTTTTCTATTTAATGATTTGGCTAAGTTTTTAAGAGTTTTATTAAACTATGGAATTTATTTATTTATCTATTTTTTTTTTTTACTAATTATTTAATGCGAAAATCTGTTGAAGTCGTCAAAAATCCGTTAAATCATGCCTATGGTTTAATAACTTTTCATTATTTAGAAACTTAATGATGTGTAGTTTTTCGTATAGGCATAAAGGGCATGGGTCATCCCAGGTTTTACATGTTCTTGTTCTATTTATTTTTTCTCCATTTTACTTTTGGTGTTATATTCGTTTCTTTTAGATGCCAGAAATATTGTGATATAGATATCTGATTTCTATTTTGAATATTGTTGAAGAAGCTCTTGTGTTGTCTCCATCTAATTTTAAATTTATTCTTCGTTGACCCAATGTATATCATATCAGTGTTAGGACTCTCAGTGGATGAGATAGTGCATTGCTATACCACGGATTTTGTGAGGGATTTATTTTCCAAAGGGAAGTCTTTTGGGTTTCTACAATCAGATAATTTTTCGTTATTTTTATCTAATTTCAATTTAAGAGCTTTATTACTGTTTTGGCCTGCATGTTTTTTCAGGATTATATTATTATATCTTTTTATGATTCTTTCTAGATTTTCAGTGCAGCTGTAACTTAATTTTAAGGTGTTTTTATTAAAGATCTGGCTAAGTTTGCTATTAGTGGGAAAGAGTTTTTCAATTAAATCTAGGAACATATGCCCTAGTTTGGTACTGACCATTTGGTTGAACGGAGAGGTATACCAGATGATCTTTCTTTTCCTATTTTTCTTATTATTGGTACTAATGTTTCTATAGGTTATGTCAGCATTTTTGTATCCGCTATTTTTCAGGGCTGTGTTATAAAAATTACTGTGTTGTCGGAATATTCCCTGTTAGCTGAGTTCATGCTAATTCTTTTCTCTATTGATGTGGGTATATGCTTAATCATAGATAGAGCGTGGTTTGAATTAGGGTGTACATACAAGGGATTAGTGTTAGGTTTTCTGTAAGGTAGGTGAACGTTGTTCATTAAGTCTAGGGTTACGTCTAGGAAGTTTACTCTTTTTAATTTAATGTTGACTATTGTTTTTAAATTTAGTTTTCCGAATTCACTATAAATTATCTTTCTAATTCTATCTGTCTTAAAATTTGTGGAGCTTCTCAATACCATGAACCCGTCATCTCTGTATAGCCCGATGTCCTTAATGTCTAATTCACGGTGCGCGGTTAGATTGTACACTATAAACAGACCGACAAGGTCCGAAGATTCTGCAGAGTCTAGAGATCCCATGGTGATGTCAAAATTGTAATTTGTGTGTTTAATCCACTGGTCCCCATTATGGATGAGGACAGATTTCTTTGCCTTGAAATAGATACCCCACTCTACCTTGGCAGAACCTTTCCGAAGGTGACGAATCTGTAGATAAGAATTAACTGTCTGACCACCTAAACAAGATGGCCGGCCGAGCCGTTTCCATAGGAATTAATGTTGCAATGAACCATACTTATAAACACGCGCAAACCACAGGATAGCTTATTCCTAAATTTTCGCTTGAGGATGAAACCGGACGCAACACCTTGACTCAACTTAATTTTAATAATTATATTGATGGTTTCGGCTCTCGTTTTTGAAACATGAGAAATCTTAGGTAGTGAAGGAATCATATATATATATATATATATATATATATATATATATATATATATATATATATATATATATATATTAATAGAATTAGAATAAGCAGCTCTCAAAAGAGTCTGCTTAAGATTGCACATGAGAAAAAGAGTGTTCTATGCTACATTAAATGGCAGATATTTAATATATATTAAATAATATTTCAAGTGGACAGGGACCGACCACGACTGTCAGTTTAATACGATTTAATGCAATCATCAGGTAATCATGTTTCCCGCATAAATCCTGCACTGTTTTCGCTCCTGTCTATATGCTGCATTTCGATCTATTCATTCTCTCACTTTATTTCTTCAACGATTAAGTCTATATTGCAGCTGTGTATTAAAGCCTCTAAAGTTATGTAATATTTCTGGCAAAGGGGAAAATAACTTATTATTTCGTATCAAATGTATATTTTATAATATAGATCATTAGAAGTAAGAAAAGTATTTGTTATATACCCTACCTATGAACACTAATGGGTATGTCCCAATCCTCTTAAATACCTTAGGCACTATTATAAGTTTTGGTTAATATGCTGTCTAAGGTATTTCACCACTAAGTGTGGTTTACCTACTTCACGACGCTGGCGAGTATTGTATCTTGTTATTGTTAAGGATTACCATTTCATTTCCAACCTCTGTTTTAGTTATTCATTATTCAGTAACCTTTTCTAGGTTACAACAATATTCATAGAGATCCAGTTTCTAATAGATCGTAAAGTTAATTGTCTGCCAAATGTACTTCACATAAATATGTTTAACTATTTACTTTAGGAACATAGAAAAGGGTACAGAAATATTACGTAATATCACTCCTTATATATGATAGTAAATGCTGGACAGTCGGCCCACAGATAAAGAAGATATTTGAAGCAACATGCATGTGGGTTCTACAGAAGGATGCTGAGAATACCTTGTACTTACCATATGCGTAACGATGGAGTTTTAAAGAAAACGGAAACAAAATGGACACTTATAATAAACATTAGAATAGACAGTTGAAATTCCTAGTAAACATAATGAGGAAAGTTGCTTTGGAAATTTGATCCTCACAGGATAAATTGAAGTCAAAACGGACAGAAGAAACCAACGCTTAACCAGTCTAGCGAGTTTGAATAATGAAGGTCATAACAGAGATTAGGAGATATAAAGAGACTCACAATTTATTATGAGCTATAAATGAAAAGAAAGTGTGGAGAGTCATGATCGCCAACGTTCTGTAGGGACATGGTATCTAGAAAATATCCCACTAGAAGAAAAGTTACAGTTGACTTTGCTCAGGAAAGAACTTTATTTATATGATATAGATTTTACTTTCTGTGTTTAAATATGAATTAAATAAGAAAATGATTTAGTTTAATATGTTTTAAAAGAAATACTACAAAATCATCTGATATTTCAGACAAATTGAATATCAGAAATGATTATCATCTATTTATATAATTTCAATGACGCTTCCTAAAGTACTCTATACTTAATGCAATTATCAGACTTAATTTACGTGCTGCAAAATAAAATAAAATAAAATATGTATATATTATAAACCTACACCAATCGCATTACAGTAGACATACAACAAGGAACTCTCAGTACGTAAGTGACTTCGCTCGTCTCCTCAATTTCTAACAGTGATTTGCGTAGGTAACAAATAATAAAATAGAATTTCCTTCAATGATTAGTACAGAAAACGAAAGGTAAATTAATTATGAATCTTTGTTGCAGCGTTCAGTCGCCTTAAACTGAAGCCTTTTAATAGATGAATGCCAAAATAATTTTTGTATATAACATAGATTCCGACCTAAGCGAACTGCGCACGCTCAAGGATGCGAATCAAATCAGCAGAGACGTGATTAATGATTCAATTACATTGAATTTGTGCTAATGTGTTGCCTTTGCAGAACCTATGGCTACTTTGGATGCTACATGGAAAAATAAAGAAAACAAGAAACGATTTATTTGAAAATTTATTTCCCTTCACAGATATTTAAAGTAATTTTCTTCCTCTTCTTCTTTTTTTCTTCTTCTTCTTCTTACTCCTCCTCCTCTTCTTCTTCTTTTTTCCTCCTCCTCCTCTTCTTATTCTTCCTCCTCTTCTTCTTCCTCCTCCTCTTCTTCTTCTTCTTCGATTTCCCATGTCCATCCAAGCCACAGGCGGTCATGGTTCTGCACATCTTCCTCTGAGCTAAATTTGTCTTTACCGTCTGTCCAAATACTCTTTCTGCCACGCAAGATCCTTATGCAGATTACTCTCTGTTTGCTCTGTCCCTCTTGTCTTCAGTATGCCCTTATGACTGCAAAATTTTCCAAGACTTCTTTTATCAGTGTGTGTCCTCGAAATGTCCATCCTTATTTTCTGTAAAGCCACATTTGTGTTGCCGGAAGATTTCACTTAATCTCTGAGAAAATGGCTCAGCTCTCACTACCTAATAGATGAATTGATCGTGTTTAGCACTCTTCCGTTGTTTGTAGCGAAATTTCTTTGTTTCTTAATATTAAGACAATTTATCGGTGCCTATGCACAGTAAAGAATCATATAATGCACTCGGATTATAAAAATTTAATTATACTCGATAGTTGCTTAAAATTTATATACACAATTTTATGCCAGTATTATATAGGATCCATTTAATATTTCGTCTGACGGTAACTCCTGAATTAATTCCGGGTTTTCTGATGTTTCTGCAGAAAAAGTGCTGCCACTGATATTAATATGAAGATATGAGAATGATCGTAATGCTATTGCAACAAGACCTTTTGCCAATATCTGCAATTTTACAGTGGTTTAATTTGCATCGAAATCTTTAGCTACGTATTGTCCGTTAGTGGTATGATTCTGAATGTATTAAGTGGCAGATGTTTTAAACGAATTTCTATAAATATTATATCGTCGTATAAGAACCATTTAATATCCCATATTATTAATACTATTTCCAATATATATTCTTCTTTTTCTTCTTTTTCTTATTTTTCTTCTCCCGCACCTTCTCCTCCTCCTCCTCCTCCTTCTTCTTCTTCTTCTTCTTCTTCTTCTTCTTCTTCTTCTTCTTCTTCTTCTTTGTGCCATGTCCTTACAGATCATTGGCGACACTGCCCAAAATTTCTTGTCCATTGTAGCTCTTAATAATTTATCTTCTACCGTTCATTCACTCAAACTTGTTAGGTAGGCAATATTTTTCCACTTCGTCTCTTGCATTCAGTTTGTCCAGTGAGTATGAAAATTTCTAAGTCCTTTTCCCTTACTATGAGGCCTAGAAATTTCAACTGCCTCTTTCTGATATTACTTATAAGGGTCCTTTTTGTTCCCATGTTCTATGAAAATTCGTCAATGCTCACATGTCCGTTCTATGGAATTCCCAGCATCCTTCTGTATAATCATGTTTTTGTTTGTCTCAACTGTTTTCTTTATTTAAGATTAGGATTATTCTCTTCCATATAGGAGTACCAATATTACATAACACTTCATTACTCTTTGTTTCAATTGAATTATTCCTATTTCTTAATGGCTTACCTCCAATTCATAGATAACGGTAAGATCGTATTCGTCGAAATTACTAATTTAACAGTCCATTCAGCAAAATAAAGCCAATTGTTTTCTGTGCAGCTGTAGTGGTAGTATAGATTTATCTTCCTTTGAAAAATTTTAAACACTAGCATGTGGTTGCAATAGAGTTAAAAAGAAATATTATACATAACTTCTTAATTATGAGGGTTTGTCTGACTTGGATACCACCAATCAAAATACTGGTTGTTTTTTCTCTGGATCCGGCGGGAAATACACAATTAACACATACACGAACATGATCACACATGGTTTAGTACGACTAACTTAGTCTGGGTGAATAGTTTTCGATTTCTGCGTTTTTAATAGTATACAAGACTAGCTTACTAACAATCGCTTGGCGTCACTGCAGATGCATGTTTTTAAGCTAAGAGATCATTCTGTAATAAAGCAAGTGCAACGGAAAAACACATTATAATCCTTTATGAAAGATAAACGCGTTATTATAAGAAACTTTTTACTTCCTTGAATTTTAAAATACCACGAAAATATATGTCTATATTTCTGAGATAAGGTGTTATGTACACTATTTACATTGTTCGGACTATTGTCCTCATCTTTGTTGCCATATTTATTACAAGTTTTAGGCCGTTGTACGCTCCGGCCTTCTTCAGGTGGTTAGCATATCGAACTGAACCCTTTATTTCGCTCGCTGAGATAAACTATTGTAGTTCCACGTGCCATGTCGAATGGATGTCAGTTATCAGTTATCGCCTCTTAATTGCCCACTCTACTGTCTTAACCAGTTATTGAACTCACACTATTTGCGCCATGTCACTGGATCTAACTAACACCTTTATCCACTGTGTCATGTGTCCTTGAGGACATCTGTGTATGAATTTCTGGGTATTATAATAATAATGTAAATAGTGCACATAATACCTCATCTCAGAAATATAGATCAATTTCAAATAGGATATTTGAAAATAATTGACACCGGATGCATACATCATTTGAAAAAGTTGTTAATACATAAGACGAAAATATTAGCATTTATTTAAATCTTTTTGTTTGGAAATGTTCTCTGCTTCCAGTCCTTGAAACTGAAGACTAAATAACTAGTAGAATACGACACTTATTAAGAGGAAGAGTAAAACTGAATTTACTAAGAGATATGCTCGCCTTCTTTTTAGATAAGTTTATAAGTTGATTAAGAATATAACCTCTGTGTTCTAACACATTGACACATTTTGATTTATGTTAATCTGTTAAATCTTTTAAAAACAGTTTCTGTTAGCAAACGTATACCTTAGAGAACCTCTGAAAGATTCAATATGCATACTATTTGGTAGCTAAATCGTGGTAAGGTGGTCATGTCATTTGCCCTAAATGATAAATATGGCGACAAAGATGAGGACAATAGTCCGAATAATGTAAATAGCATACCAGAAAAATGTTCATAATTCTTAGGCATGTAATCACCTGCTTAAAATTAGGTCCGATGAAACAGAATTTGAAGAATTCTCCTACCTTGTTGACGAGTTATTACTTTATTTTGAATTTAACTCTGAAAGTGAACTAAGGATGAGATTTCTTACTTCAGTCAACGAGTCTTATCAACATTCAGCCGGCAAGACCCGAGTGAATTCCGACTCATATTACACTTGTCATTGACGCCAGGTCGGCATTTGCCGCTTCTGTATGATGTGGCTGGCCGGGGAATCGAATTACCCTTTTCAACCTAATGTTTCATTTCACTTATTTGAATATCCTATTTTATATGCAGGCATCGTCAAAAAGTCTAAATTACACATCTACTTAAATTTATGTGATCTGATCATGTCTTGTTCTCATTGGACTCTATTCCAAATTTGATGCATCGAAGAGATGTGTATGTTATGAATCGAGTCAAGCTGTTGTATATATTACAGTACACTTTAAAATGCCTGTCGTATATAAAGCATCATGTGATAGTAGTCTTCAACATGTATTAATAAAGGTTACGTAAGTAATCTTTGTTTCTAAGCTGCTTTAATATTTCTGGCTCGTCTAGAAAACCCCTGAAAGTATTTAATATTTATCTTCTTGCTACGCTACACACAAAACAAATTATTGTCACTATCAGAATTGATAATTTTGTAAGCAATAAGTGATATTAGATTGGAACAAATGCTAATAGAAGTTTATAGTAAATTATAACGATGCTATTTAGATATTTGCACATAGATTTATTCAGCCATAGTTATTCAATATCATTTTGTTCCACTATTCTTCGCCATGATGAAAGCAACAGGAAGAGAATTTGTCATCTTTCTTTGTAATGAACTGAGCTATGTTGTTTTCACAGGTTTCTTTAGTATTGATCTATTAACTCAATGTTTTCGGGAAGAAGAAAAGTGGTAATTCAAGATGTAATTTATGTGACTACAGTGGTTGTTACAACGAAGTCATGCTAATCTATGCCGAGTCTCCCAAGTGAAGTTCTTGTATTGTCCTGATTGAAGCGTTACGCTTCCGATTGAAAATACTTCGACAATTTTAAACGATTACTGCATCTAATTCGTCCAGTTCGATATGACATTTGCTGCGTTTCGATGCCTAAGTTTCCGGAAGGACATCTTAAAACACAATCCCATCCCAATGCCACCGGACACAATGCATCACATTCTTTGGAACCAATTTGGTTTTTGGGAGGTTACCGGATATTTGTTCACTTAAAATATTTATAAACAACTCATTTTCAGAATCTATCTATATTTCTGAGATGAGGTATTATGTATATTATTTACATTATTCGGACTATTGTCCTCATCTTTGTCGCCATATTTCTTACAACGTTCTCAAGGATATATGACACAATGGATAAAAGGCGTTGTTTAGATCCAGTGGCAGGACCCAAAGAGTGTGAGTTCAATACCTGGTTAAGGGAGTGGAGAACTTGGAGAGGGGAATTAACAGGAGAGAACTGATAACTGACATCCATTAGACATGGCACGTGGAATTAGAACAGTCTACTCCAGTGAGCGAAATAAAGGGTTCAGTTCGGCATTCCAAACACCGGAATAAGGCCGGAGCGCACAAGGGCCGAAACGTTCTAATAAATATGTCGATAAAGATGAGGACAATAGACTGAATAATGTAAATAGGGAACTCACTACTCACTTTAATCTGTTGTTATCATTCTTTTATAAAATGGATGATTTCTGTTGCTTTTGCACAGGGAATCGCGATTACAAATACATTCCATTCACTTTATTCTGTTAAATTGTAAGGTACACAAACACCGTAGTTAGTCACGCATTTAATTTTTTTCATATGACATTCAGCGCCTATGCGAGATATCGGGAGTATCTCTGCAATGAGACATGTCCTTTGACCTAGATTATATTTAATCAGCGTTTCGCTTCAGTCATCGTCGCCGACTTCACATCAACTGCAAGGTTCTCGGTTTTCTAGATCAAAATTTCTACTCAAGGAATTATCAAAACTTTTACGAATATTAATGTCAGCAATAGCACCGACTTTGAAAACGGAACGTATCGGTTTTGCTTTTCGCACAACATATTATACTTCCGAGATATATAAAAAAAAAATCATCAAAATTATATTCGATCTTCTTCCATTTTCTCTTCCAAAGCATAGACATTTAAATATCACAATCCATTCTCGAAAGACTTGGTGAAAAGTTACCACTTAATATATATATATATATATATATATATATATATATATATATATATATATATATATATATATATATATATATATATATATATATATATATCACAACTTTCGATCACGCGGAAAAACCGTATCACTTATCCAAGCACCAGAATCTGAAAAACGCCACGGAATTTTGTTCGAACGAAAATATATAATTATAATATATGTTTTAACTTAGTGAATATGTTTGTGTAAAGGATTGTTAAAGATCTTGTATTTTCAAAAAAAAAAAACAAAAAAAAATATGAAGAAGAATTTGATATTTGGAGTGAAAACTAACCTGATATTAGTATTAAAATAGCAAAATTAAATGAAATTCATTCACATTTGTGGAAATCTGCGCACGTTTTTTCTCACTGTATAATTTTTTTGCATTAAGAATTTCGGTTTTTAATGCATCCGGAAATAGAAAATAAAACAGTCATTCATACCGTTTTCTTTTGTTCCTTGCCAGTCGTCATGCTAATATTATAAAACTTCGACAAAAAATAACAGCGCACGCATATTAGTGGAGATATATGCGCCTAAACACTAAAAGAAAATCTATTATAATTTTATTATTATGAAAACGAACAATAATAGTTTATCCAGCATTATTATACACTGATTATTATCTAGAAAATATATCTCAGGAAATATATGGAATGTAATATTACTGTCAAGTCAATTCTACGCAAATAAAATCTTTATATATTCCTGTTCAATATAATATACACCGTTACAATGTTCTTATTTCTCAAGAAAAAAAATACATTCTCCGATTGATAAATAATATTTTGCCTTTTCACACATGGACAAGAAACAATATTCGCTATCGTTTCGTGCTTAACAAAATTCAGCATCCTCAGGCACCCTTTGAACTTAGGAAGACAAGAAAAGCCCGAAAGGCAACAATTGGATATTAGAAGAAAGATGTTATTCCTTCATAGAGAACAGAAAGAAGTAATATATGCATGGTGATGGCAAATGGTTGAGGAGAAAGAGGATAGGACGGAAAGTCAAGAAGGTTACTTGTGTAGATAGAGCGTACAGAAATTGAGAATGGGTTGTTGGCGAGGACAAGTGAGGCAACAGGAAAAAATTGCAGACGGTTTTCAAGACTAGTGTTAGATCGGAACAAGCAACAAAGATACAAATATCAGTATTCAAAGAATGTCTCAATGATTGCGTGACAATTTCTCTCGAGAAAATTGACACGTGTCGTGTGAACAAAATAGGAGCGGCACTGTTACTGTGAAAATTGTAATACATTTTCTTTTAAGCAAATGACGACACGACATTGAATCATCACCAAAGAAGATTTCCTTCTGGACTCCCAACATATATATACTAAAAAAAACAAAAACTCACACTTACATGCATATATATATATATATATATATATATATATATATATATATATATATATATATATATATATATATATATATATATAGAGAGAGAGAGAGAGATAGATGGATAGATAATTCTTTCTTGGGACGTATATATTTTTATGACTTACAGACTCCAATAAATTATTCAGTCATAGCTGCCATTCCCAAGATATATGCATTAAGCGAAAATTGGTAATGCACAACCACAAACACACGTACACACACACACACACACACACACACACACACACACATATATATATATATATATATATATATATAGGCAGAATTTTTTTCATTAATGCATGTTTCATTAAATAATATAGACAAGTTTTGTCTTTATTTTAAGTAAGTTCCTTTCATATTTTCTGATAAGCTTAATCACATTATCGTTGAAAGAAAACACCATATTGATATATGTTTAAATCCAATGTAAGCTTTCGGCTTAAATAGGCCATTATCAAAGATGAGAATTTCAGTAAATCAAACAACAACGATCGAAACAACAATTATAGTCCGCCCTTACTGCATGAAAATTTCAAGTAACGACAAACTCGTATATACGAGACGCGGAAGCGAAAATCGCGTCGCAGCTCTTGACGTCACACATGACCACGCGTGAGTGAAAAACGAAAATTATTAAGTATGAGAAGCCGTTGGCATAAACCAATGGCTTCTGTTATTGTTATGATCCGGTTCCTTGTACCACGGTGATAGTCCAAGGTAGAACCAATAACTAACTCGAATACGGCTATGGAATAACACAGATATATTACAAACAGGAATAAATACAGCGAGGTAGAAAAGTGTTAGTACGAACAATCAGGTTTAGTAGTAATTGTCTGAACGCGACTCTGTTTCGGACTGCCTCTGACTCGACTGACTGACTCGCTCGCTCTGACTGACTGACATACACCTGACGGACCTCACTCCAGACTTCAGACTGGACTCACACTTCAAACGGAGCTCCAGACTTCAGACGGAACGGTATTTAGTCAGCCCCACCATGAGGGCATCATGTGGTACAAGGCCAGTTTAACGTGGGATCTCCGAGCCCGTGGGCTCGGCCAAAAATATGCCCTTTGAAACCGTATAAACGGGTTCAGAGTCGGTTTACCTCTCCGAAAGAGACTCCGCCCTTCGGCGTAGCCTCGTTCGGGTTCCTCCTCGCCCGAAGGCAGAGAGTTCAACCGATCAGCCGATCAGTCTGTCGCCCGACTTCGGACTGAACTCCCTGATTCCTCTTGAGACGCAGTATTTATTACGTATGGAATAGTCCATTATGTTATGTTATTATGGCTAAGGTCCCATATCAATTATAAATTATAGGCATTTAAGAATATTTGTGGAGTTTAGTTTATTTTGTTAGGTTAGGTTTCAACTGTTTTATGTATAAAGCTTCAAGAATGATATTGTTTTCATGTTTAATTATAGTCATATTGTCAACAAGGACTTTCCAGAATTGAGTACGCGGGCAGGAATGTTGTTTTAAATGTCTAAAAATATTAAAGTTATCATTTAAATGTAGAGTCAAGAGCCGTGAAAGTGAGTTTGTTGTGTGGTTGTGGTGTGTTAGGATTTAAACGTGTAGCAATATGGTGTTTTCCTTTCGTCTTTCAAAGATAACGTGATTAAACTTATCAGACAATATGAAAGGAGCTTACTTAAAATAGACAAAACTTGTCTATATTATTTAATGAATCATGCATTAAATATATATATATATATATATATATATATATATATATATATATATATATATATATATATATATCTAATAGAGGAATCTAAATGGAATAATAATAAAAAACGAAAGAATATTAATCTACAACCCAGTGTGTCTAAAAGATTTTTAATTTTTTATTTTCTTATTGTTCAAAATTATATTTTTATTTTCTTATTGTTCATATATATATATATATATATATATATATATAATCGCATTAATACTTCTGATTGATTCTATGTGTGATTATTTCTTCGTATGTAAATTATATGCTGCCTAATGTTTTATGTTTATAAAAAACTATCGATCCGCAGTACATAAAATAAATTCCTATAAAAAAAAAATCTACTACTAAGACATTACACTATATTATTGAACTATATACTTAGTCCATGACATAAAACTGAATACACTTGTAAAAATAGAATACGTGGATTTACACATCACAAGAAATATTTAAATAAAATTCTCACTTAAAATTTTGAAAAACTTAGCGTTGCGTCTTTGCACGTTCCGAGATCTTACACAACCGTCAATAATAGCAAATATTCAAAAAACATCTTTCGGTCGACATACAGGTATATCGTCTTCAAGTTTTTGAATTTGTAAGGAAAAAAACACATGCCTGATGATGAATAGAAGACTATTCGTAATTACTAGCATTTTAACATCAAATAAACTGAAAACTACAGACAACAAGTTTATCGATGAGGATCAACTCGCACTATGGATGAACAATATTTTAATGTATATATTGTATATATTATGTTTTCTAGCGATGGATGTCGCCAATAATCGTATTAATACTTCTGATTGATTCTATGTGTGATTATTTCTTCGTATGTAAAATATATATATATATATATATATATATATATATATATATATATATACGTTTTCCTCTAAAGCAGCTTTTAGAGTATATTCAAAACTATTGAATGCGGTTCGTTCATCTCGTTAAAAATGAATGTATAATATAAATGTAGATGGAATTGCTTATTGGACGTTTTCTTTTTTGTAAAATGAATAGCCACCATCATTATATTTTTTAGAGGAAGCATAACTGTAGAACAGAAAAAATAATTTACTTACTGCAACTGAGAATTATCTATTCTAAATTATAAACAAGGGAATTATTTGTTCAGACAAGTCGAAAACCTAGTCAGAAATGTATCCTATATTTCTGCCATTAAATTATGCAGATGGCCGAATATTGATATTTTCCTTAATAGAATCACAAAGACAAAAAAAAATATCTATGAAACAAATATTAACTACTATGAAAAAAATTTAAAAATTATCATCTATGAAAATAAAATAATTTTTCTAACGTTAAATATGGGCTTTTTTTAATTATTCAGGCGTATATTAACGTTTGTAGTTTTTATCAACATCGTTATGATGAAGTATATTCCAGTCTTTTCAACTATAAAATTGAATTCGTAATCTTTATGTTTTCACTGAGAAGCATCGACGAACGGATCGTTTGTTTCTGTCAGTTTAATGACTGAGAAATTTAGAAAATATAAAATGCATACGATATTCAAAAATGTTTCATTAAAAGCAACAAAAGCGAGTATACTTTTTAAATAACGAATGTAGTAAAGCGAGTGTTTCTTCTCAAAATTTTCTTCAACGATTTATATGTCATTATAAAATTCTGTTTTTATTTGCATCATTCCTTAGCGGAAGAAATATATAGCTGGCTCTCAGCTTACCATATGCAATATTCATGAATATTTGAGAGTACATAGGCTGAAATGTCATGATAGAAACATAAATAAATACATATTTCCCTAGCAGTTAAGATAAACCGTTCTAAATGATCAAAATTGATCCAGAAGGTCAAATTCCAATGTAACTTAGAATGAGATATCAAATTATAATACCGACTAAATTATACGTTAAGAAGTACAGCGAAACTAAAATAATTAAATAAATTGTTTCATATGATTGGGCTTTAAAAAATTTGGACTGCTACACCTTGGACCAACGCATCGTGAAGTTTCAGAACATGATCACAATGGTGAACTCCAAGAAGTTAATCACTGAATGATCTCTCTAGCTCTATTCAGAAAATAAATTGACGTGATCGAAAGTGACCATGTTAGGTGGTGAAAAATCAGAGACAATGTAAATAGAGGAATGAATCATTACTAGATGTTAGCGAATGCGGAAAGCGAATTAAACACATAGTGTTTATTCCGCCTAGTGTTGACTGGGGTTATCTGCCGTTAAATTGCGAAATGGACCTCATTTTTGAGCTTGAACCCTTCTCTCCTACCAGCTCAAGAAAAAAAAATCACAGCTAGCAACCCACACTCGTCTCGTATATGTTGGTCGCACTGATTGGAGATAAATGAGTGTCACCCCTAAGTACTTTGAGATGTATCCAATTAAATGAGCAGTCTAATATCGGACAGACAGTATATCATATTATTTGAAATTATTACTTTTCATAGAATAAATCTAATGAACTATCCAGGATGAAAATTAATCATATTTACTTTCAGTTGACATCTTCTGCAAAATCTAATTGCTTTGAAATAGATTATACTGTGAAAAATAGGACTTTCATTGTAACGACGAGAAAAGAGTTCAGCCAAGTTCTCTTCTCATGTGACCATAATCGCACTATCTGATTGGCTGAACGTGTAATGGAAATTTCAACATTGGCCAATTTCTACGAATTCCTGATGGAATTAAACGAATATTCTTACATTTACTTTCGTTTCCTCTCCACTTCAGAAGCACCTAAAGTTAGAGATATGAAAGATGCAAGATGTAACGCCTTTTTATATCTGAAAATAAAATACGCCCTCTCTTCCTTTGAAACGTTGACGTGCCGTTCCTTGGGAAAGTGTGTTATGGTTAATTATACTTGGATTTTTATCAACATTTATTCCTTAAGTTAAGGCTGATTCTGTATATGAGCGTGTGCATGTGTATATATCGATATTAGGCAAGTGCTTATATATAAATATATTCAGATCACATCAGATGATTCAAGAAATTGTATCGCTTTTGACTAAATATTTAATAGGAATTTATATAATTTGACAGGTTCTCTCCTCGCCAATATATGTGAACTGTACCACTTTATTTCAATAAGAAAATAGGTAAGAATTTATATAAATATATTTTATCAAGATGTTAATATGTCAAAGAAAATAAAACCATGGAATCATATTAGTTTCTGTAACGTTTGGTGCTAAAATATTAGGACCATTAGAAAAGCCAATATCTATTCAATTAGAAACAAAACCTGATATTGATGTTAAATGTTTACGTGAAAATGTTTGTTTATTTATTTATTTACACTATTTCCATTGTTCGGACTGTTGTCTTCATCTTTTTTGTCGTATACACGATGTTTTGGCCTACGCTCCGGCTTTATTCAGGGGTTATAATTTGGAATTTCGAAACTTGCCTTTTCTTTCTTCCACCTGAGTGGACTGTGATTTCAATACCTGGCCACTGCATAGGTTAACAAAAACTGAAGAGTTACTAAAGGGGAATGAGATTGATATACCCAGAAAAGGCATGGTAGGTGGAACAATATCTATTTACCCCAGTGGACGAAATAAAGCTTTCGGTTCGAAATTCCCACGAACATCATCTGAATAAGGCCGGAGTGTACAATGGCCGAAATGTCATGAATATGAGAATAAAGATGAGAACAATAGTACGAACAATCTAAAAACGGTAAACAGTTGAAATATCTCATCACAGAAATATAGACAGATGATTATTTTTTTTACTAAATGTGTTATAAGTTGTCATTCGTCCTGGTTTAAAATATTTTTATAGTTATTTTGAATTTCTTTCAAAAGAGAATGACAAGTGAAAAAAATTCTTGTTGTTTTTGGAAAAATAAACACATATGTCCTATGGAATAAGTATTCATCTTGTGTGCCCAATGTACTTTTCTAAAATTCCGTCTGAGTTAACGTCATTAAAACTCATATATGTCGGATCACTTTCGCTCGTCTGTGATTATGGATCTCCACATAATGTCATTTGTAGCTCTGAGTATGTTTTTCTCTTTTTGATGAGACTTCTAACCTCTGTTATATCAGTCAATTACACAAACTTGTTAGTGACGTTAATCTTTGCTTTAAGCTGTCCCTCTTGCTTTCAATGTGCCCCGCGAGTTTCAACTTACCAAGCCATTTCCCCATTATTTGTCGGAAGATATCGATGGTCTCCTTCCGATTCAAATATAAGTGCTCCATTTGCTTTAAATTTCCTCGTTGTTCTCATATTCAGTAAATTCTGCAGAACATTTCTATTGCCTCAAGTCTCTTCTTAATATATGACGAGATTCCTCAGCATTTCCTGCCATGGAGGAGTAACAGTATATTATATGTCTGTTGAACATACTTTTCTTTTGTTTCTAATCAAAGTTTCCTGTTTCTTAATACATTGCTTATCTTTTAGAAGGCAGATCTCTCTACTCCAATGTGACTTCGGATTTTGGCACCATATTTTGCGTTAACTTTTGAGAAACTTCTCAGCTAAATACATTTTCATTCTTCTTTGATTCTGATGTTTCCATAAATTGTCCGTGCAAGATTCTATCATTTTTGCTGGTGGGTAAACAGAGAAATGAATCTAGCAAACATTCTCCCAATTAAAAATTATTTCTTTTATGAAATAACTTGTAATAAATATTTCCTTTGTTTCAATGGAAACTCTGTAGCGAATGTAAAATAAATAATAAAGGGACAAATATTGTTATTTTTCCATTAATCTTAAAAGTTTAAACATAAGCTGTGAGAAAATACAGAGATGTTTCATTGGAATACTTTCCACAGACTGTTGGAAAAATATTAGCAGGAATTCAGCCTTGAATTCCTTAAATGAAATGCACTTGTAGATACGATGGCCATTTATATTTAAATTCTTATATAATGATTGCCCAGGAAAAACATAACCTTAAAGGAAAAAAACAATATATTTTACGAATACAACTTTGCTAAATTAGTGAACAGATTAGAGATTAGATAACAAGCAAAGAAGAAAATTAGATACTTGGCAAAGTGAGAAAAAAGGTAAGAATAACCTTTTAAGGAATTGGATAAAAAGCAAGAACGCTCGATAGATTAAGAACGAAATTTTCGAAGAAACTAATGTCGTAAATACAAAATATAAACAACAAAATTAGGAATTATCAGTAAACAACAAATGGGAAATATTCGAATCATTCGAAGACTTATATGGAAACTGATTTCTTGAGATAAATACTATAGTGATGAATGCAGAGTTGATGACAAGACTAGAGTTAGGACCCTTCACGGAAATAGTTAAGAGTTCATACCTATAAAAACAAAAAAACAACGACGACAGGCACTATCGCACTGGAACAGAATTTAAATTATAGGTCGGTTCAAAAACCATGATTAAGTGAAGAAAATTATCGTGAATATTTGGAAGATTAAATTTTAGTGGTGCAGCTATTTTACGCATACACGCGGGCGAGCACACACACACGCGCGCGCCTGAACACACAGACACACACACGCGCATACACACATATGTATTTAATGTCTGATTGAATAAATTACACACATTATGACTGCTTATTTTTAACATGATCCGTTCATACACACGAATAAACATCCGTGTATTGCAATTAAATGATGTGGGAAATGTGCTATAAATGTGAAAATCTCTTTGGTTTCTGTTATGGGACCTTACCCATAATAACATAATGGACTATTCCATACGTAATAAATACTGCGCCTCAAGAGGAAGCAGTGAATTCAAAGTTCTGTATGAAGTCTAAGGTTCATTCTGAAGTCTGGAGTGAAGTCCGTCAGGAGTCTGTCAGTCAGTCAGAGCGAGTCAGTCAGTCGAGTCAGAGGCAGTCCGAAACAGAGTCGTGTTCAGACAATTACTACTAAACCTGATTGTTCATACTAACACTTTTCTACCTCTCTGTATATAATCCTGTTTATAATATAACTGTGTTATTCCATATCCGCCTTCGAGTTCTTCTTTATTGGTTCTACCTTGGACTATCACCGCCGTACAATGAACCGGACCATAACAGTTTCCCAAGTAAGTTCGATCTTCTTCAGAGATCATCTTCAGGGGTGCAATTAGTTTAGAAGTTTGGCTTAAAATACTTTTTAGTAATCTAGCAATTATCTTTGTTCGATCCTACTTATAAGAACGAGAAAACATTTAGAAAGTATCTACGTTATATGATGTCAGTAGATTAGAATATATCTGCAATGCTTTTCATGATGGCGGACCAAGTATTCGTTTATGGGGTTACACGTTGTTTACTCTGTGTACAAAAGAATATTTGAAAAGTCTTTTGGTCCCAGTGAACACCACTGTCTTATTTATTGGAGTGACATGTCAGATGCTTGACGAAATTAAAACATGAATAAAGGTTGGCATAAAAACGAATAAAAAATGAAATATTGATAGACTAGATTTATGCACATATGTAAAATAACACAAAAAGTTCGGTAAAGGAAAATAAGCACTGTCACAAAAACACACATAGAAATAAGATTTTGGTGATTAATGAAAGTGTATATCTTAATAAATTAGGGCACTTCGGAACATTTTCATTTTTCAATAAACGGGATGTTCTTCGAACGGAGAATCAGTTAAAGTGTCATAAACGAGAAAGCAAATTAATGATTTCCTGTTAATTAGATCTTCCGTGCCAAAAGTTTCCTTTCTTAGAAACAAATATTCCTTCTATTAAACATTTAAAAGGAAATTACTATGTGCATATATGTGTACATGTATCTACGTGCACGATAGAATTGTCTCACTGTGCAATTTTGCTGATATTGAAAAGGGCTTTAAATAATTAAAAAAAGACAAAACCAACAGAGAAAAACATTGATAAGGCGTTATTTTGGGGGCATTTGATATACAAAAGTAGTTATTTTTTATTGTTATTATAGGTATTATTTTAAGTACCATGATGAATTTTATAATATAATTAAAGCATATTTGAGTGGAAAAGTGACTCAGACGATTGGTTTCTCCTCTTACTGTCGAGGCCAGCTATAAAGATATAAAAAGAACGCATCTTGAATGACTTTTCTACATTTCTCATTATCGTTACATTTGTTCAGATATCATTCTACATACATCCAGGGAGATCATTAAATATTATTAGAGTTATTTGGATCGGCCACTAAAGTAAGTCACCTGCTATCACCAGGCAGCTGATAGTTGTTTTTGCACAAAATTTATCGTAGTGTCCGGTCGAAACAGAATCTTGTAATACATACATACATACATGCATATATATATATATATATATATATATATATATATATATATATATATATATATATACTCGACTCTCACGTCGAATTCGACGGATGAGGGTCAAGCAGATCAGTTCTAGGAAACCGACAGCCCGACAACAGCACATGAGATATGATTATAGTGTTGAAGGTTTTGTGCAGGGCCATCCATACTTTTTGAAGGGTCAAATGCAGAGACCTGGTGCACTACGTACCACAAGGTCCCCAAACGACCCTCCGCAGTTTTTTGAATTCAGAGTTATACTTCTCCTAGACCAGTTGCCATCCAAGGCTATAAAACCCAGTCTGTTTTGCCGTTTACCCATATATATATATATATATATATATATATATATATATATATATATATATATATATATATATATATGCTGCAACACTTATGGTTATACTGCGGTAATGATTATTACATTCTGGGTAGAAGTATCCCGTTCGTAGTCGCGTGCGTGCATATTAGATTAAATATTGATGTTAACGACATAGGAAAACTGGAATTCTAATATGAGCAAAGTGCAACAAATCTGAAAACTGACACGTCAGACATGCGGCGCTATATATTTAATAATTATAAAAATGGATTAAATATATGTCTAAAATAAATTAGCCGTCGCCACAAGTAGAATCATGTTTATGGTGCCTGGCTAATTATGTTCGTAATCGGCTGAACATGAACAATATATATATATATATATATATATAATTATTTATTTAAAATATGATTCCAACTCGCGACATAAGATGTCTCATGTTTCAAAAAACAAGAGCCGAAAACTTCAATATAATTATTTGAATTAAATTGAGTTAAAGAAAGCTCTGTTCCATCTTCAAGCGAATTTTTTTGGGGAATAACTTATTTCAGAAATTTACGTGTTTTAATAATTGAAATCAAAATTCCCATGGTAACAGCTAGGGCGAATTGTTTAAATTGGGTAGGCGTGTGTTGGGTGTTAATAATAATTATCAGTATAGAGTTACTTTCATAGATGTCAAGTCTGGATAAGGTGGAGGTGTCTAAATTTGAAACAGAAGATGTTTTAGCCTAGTCTGGCTTACATGTCTATGGAGATTTTTTTTTTTTTATTTCATTTCTTTATGAAAGGGATTTGTGCATATAAAAACTGCCGTAACTTTTGTTTTTTGACGACTTCATAAAGGGTTATCTTTTTGTAGGTTATTTAAACTATTTATTTTGGCTATGGATTATAAAAGTTATTATATTGTATGCTTGTTTTTAGCTAATCATTCAAACCATAGATTTGATGATGTCGACAGAAAACCGTTAACTCGTGTCTATTGTTTAATAGATTATTATTATTTAGAAACTTAATAATATGCAGCTTCTCATGGAGGCACAAAAGGCATGGGTCATCCCAAGTTTTACAAGTTCTAGTCCTGTTTATAATTTTCCATTTTACTTTAGGTGTCCTATTTATTTCCTTCAGATGCCAAAAATATTTAGATAGGGAAGTCTGGTTTCTTTTATTAATATTGTTGAAAGAGCACTTATGCTGCCTCCATCTAGCTTTAAAATCATTCTTCGTGGACCCAATGTATATCATATTAGTACTAGGACTCTCAGTGGATGATATAGTACATTGGTATACCACAGATTTGATGCAGCATTTATTTTCTAATGGGCAGTCTTCTGGGTTTCTACAATTACATAATTTTTCCTTGTTATTGTCTGATTTAAGTGTAGGGTTATAATTAACACTACTCAGGCATGGGGGGGTGTTCAAAATTTTATTATTGTGTTTTTTTATTATACCTTCTAGATTTTCGGTGCAGGTGTAACTCAATTTTAGGGTGTTCTTGTTAAATATATTACTAAGCTTACTATTGGTGGGGAAGTGTTTATCAATTAGAGCTAAGAATTTCTGCCCTAGTTTAATATTAGCCATTTGGTTGAACGGAAGGGTATACCAAATGATTTTTCTTTTCCTGTTTTTTTTTTTCTTTTGGTCAGTGCAATTGTCTCTATAGTTAATGTTTGCATTTTTATAACCACTATTTTTTTAGGGCAGTGTTATAGTAGCCATTGTGTTGTTAGAATGTTCCCTTGTTAGCGGAGTTAATGCTATTTCTATTTTCTGTTGATGAGGGTATATGTTAAATTATGGATGGAGGGTGGTTTGACTTCGGTCGTATATATAAAGGGTTAGCATTTGGTTTTCTATAAGGTTGGTATGTGTTGCCTGGTAAATTTAGAGTTACGTCGAGGAAGTTTACCCTTTTCAAATTAGAAGAGACAATTACCATTAAGTTTAGATTTTTAAATTCACTAAATATAATTTTTTCTGATTTTTCTATCTTAAAACTAGTAGAACTTCTCACCACCATGAGCCCGTCATCTCTATACAGTCCGATGTCCTTAATATCAATTTCGCGGTGTGCCGTTAAGTTATACAATATTAAAAGGCCAACAAGGTCAGAAGACACCGCAGAGTCTAATGATCCCATAGTGATGTCAAACAGGTCGTTATTGTTTTTTATCCATTGGCCCCATTATGAATGAGGACCGATTTTTTTGCGCTGAGGATTATATCTGTTTCTTCCTTAATCAGGTTAGAATACACAGCAGCAAAGTCCAGGGCAGTTGTAAATAGATCCATCGAAATTTATGGGTAGTAATCCACGTTATCGAACTGTATTAGGGTGCAATTCGGTTTATCATCAATATAGTTAAACCAATTGATTACATCTTTAGTGTTGATCCATAATTTTAATTCCAGTTGTTTTTTTTTATTTTGCAGGTAATTTTTTTTACTAGGATATATATATATATATATATATATATATATATATATATATATACATTGTCCTAGTGATTTTAACAGATCCTGCAGTCATATACATTCGCTTGTTAACGAACAAATGCTAATACAAATTTCCAAGTTCGAACGTCTTAACAGACGCGAGTTTCGCTATAAACGGCACAATAATGGAATTTACATTCAGCTATTATATATACAACAATATGCATATATATATATATATATATATATATATATATATATATATATATATATATATATATGTAGAAAAATAGAAAAGAACACGTTAGGTAAATAATCCGGGTCTGTAGTATTTTGTTTTTATTTTTAAAAGACCGTCCTCCATACACAAGTAGATTTTAAATTATAATTACTTTTTTAAAATTATAATTATTTAAAAAATTTGATTCCTTCGCTACATAAAAGTTCTCATGTTTCAAAAACAAGAGCCAAAAACCTCAATATAATTATTGAAAGTAAATGTAATTAAAGTATCAAGACCTGTTCATGCTGAAGCGAAAATTTAGGAAATATATATATATATATATATATACAAATGTATATATAAACCTAAATATATGTATATATATATACACACAAAATTTCGGAATTTAAAAAAAATTCTAATTATTATATGATTTTAATTTAACAATATATCGCTTATTTAATTCTTTATACATGAATTAATTAATTATAGATTTAATTTCTTATTCTTTATATTTTGTGTGTATGCGTGTACACGCGTTTCCTCAGTGAGGATAAACCATCACATTGTGTTACAAGACTTCTGAATAAGTTCATTCCTTAATGTCTGCTCCACACATTTAGCCTTTTGCTACATATAAGCTACAGTTGTAAACCTCTCTTTATATATATATACATAGTTGTTTATTATATTTGATTGAAGAGAGAGATTATTAAAATCCTTTATCATCCAATTTTGAAAGTTTCTATAGTAAAATTCCTTAGATAGGATCTATTTTGATGTCTTTCCTTTGTACAATAATTAATTAGAAATATGCACGAATTCTAGAAATTTTTATTGTAATAATAAATAATGTTGAAATAATTTGAATAATAATTACTTGATGACATCAATTGAAATTTTGTCCCGTTTTGTTTGTCATTGTTTTTTTCCAGTAAACCATTAAACAATCTGCTGCATCTGTAACTGTTCGGCGTTGTCTATGGAATCAGCAAACCAAGTTTAAATTCCAGTTGAGGTAGACATGTTCACTCCTTATATGATCAATCAATCTCTTTTGCCTTTTCCATCTATGTCCAATAACATTTCGTACACTCTTCACAACCCTTGTTTGACAAGATTTTCTTATGAAGGTAAACACTGAATTCAACACTTGGAGAAAGCAAATAATCATGTCAATGCAGAGTGCACATATTTTGAAAGAAGGGAGCTTTGAATTATGAAATCAAATAGTTTTTTTTCAAAATCTTGCAAAATGTTTATTGTTTAATGTTCTTACGTGATATGAATTCAATCAGTGAATTTTTTGGACTCGAATCAACAAGATTGTTAATTGTTTGAATATGTGCTTTCTCCTCCGGCATTTCATATGATTCTTGATTTGAATTACGCTTGAACTTCGTTAACTGAAGCCAGAAGGATAAACGCAGTTCCAGCAAAATTCAGTTATTTTTTTATTAAGTTTAGATTAGTTTGGAACAATGCCAAACCAGCATAAGTGTCAATTGATCTACGATAAAATTATCCTATTTCCTTAAATAGTGTTTTTACTTCTTCTAACTTAATTTTGCACTTTAATGTTTTGCTAAAAAAATGCATACGGCTCTCTATATATATATTTCTCTCTCTCACGCTCACTCTCACGCTCTCCCCCTCTCTCTCTTTTTCTCTCTCTCTCTCTCCCCTCCCTGAAGTACATGAAGAACAATGGAATATTCCGTCCTTCACCCGGACAGAAATCAAGTCACAGGTATCGCTTTTGCTTTACTTAATGGATTGCGTTATATAATTCAGGTTAGAACAAGTATTTACATTTCTCGTGCAAAACTAAGACAATTATACATGGAATATGTTCTTTCTGGCTCGTGAAATCTGCCGATGTTCCCATCTAATACAAAAACAGACTAGAAATGACTGGTAATTGAAGTCTTCACCGCATTCACGGGAACGTTATATCATAGCACATTTCAGTGATACATTGATGTTCTTTAGCTGTGTATTGAGGGACTTTACAGTCAACACCCAAAACGCTGGTTTTTCCTATACAAGAGTTCATCGTTTCTAATGTTTAATATTTTTATCTCATTTGAGCAGATGGTCGATTGTTTATTTCTAGGGTATTGGGTGAATTTAAGGATCTGAAATGTCGGCAGTACAATGGATGGTGAAGCTGTAATGCCTTCTATTGGTATTTGCAAAGACATTTAGAGTCTGCCGAAAAAAAGAAAAAAAAAGAAAAAAAAAACTTCATATACACTTAACTTGTTGCGGGAATTTTATAGAAATACCTATATGGTTTCCAAGCATTCTTAAAACATTTATTTCATCCACCCGGCATGAAATACGTATGTAAAAGAATAAGGGTACATAATAAGATATATCAATCAGATGATACATATAGCGCGCGCACGCGCACACACACACACACACACAGCATGTACGCGCACGCACACACACACACACACACATATATATATACATATATATATATATAACAACATAATATATAAATATAAATCTCTTCTATGAACTGAGCCCTCTCATTTGTGTGTTTATTCGGAGAATAAGTACGTAAAAATCAGCCTTCATCTCTACCGGACGCTGATAACTCAGTGGTAAAATCTTTCCAGACAGCCGGATGCCTTGACACACAGGTGACCTGTGATACAGTATATCTGTGGATGAAAATATATATATATATATATATATATATATATATATATATATATATATATATATATATATATATATATATATATATGTGTGTGTGTGTGTGTCTGCATGCGGGCTGTATTTTGTATGAAATCATTTCCCACTGTAAATGTCACAACTGTGGAAATTATTATATACAGTCCACACTTAATAAAATATCAGTCACCGCAAGTGAAGGTATTTTAAATTGCGTATGATATAATTAATGTGGACGCATATTTATAATATTAATACAAAAGTAAAATAAAAAATAATATAAATATATATTTAAATTAATTAAAGAAATCATCAGTAAATATATCGCAATCGTTTTTGTAGTCTCGTATCCAAGAGCCATTAATCTTGAATTCACGCCAGATCATTACAAATGTACAGCATCCCAAAGAATACCAGGTCAAAAACAGAGGGATTATAACTACCACAAAGAAACCACATCAGTTCTTTATAATAGCTCGTAAAGTCGAATGTTCTTGAACAAATTAAGATAATGTAAACTTCGGTTATTTTATGCGCAACTTTCAACAAAATACGTAGCAACTTATGAGTAAAATATCATAAAAAATGAAACCGACATATCTTGTCGGTTTTTTTTAATCAACACACACAGGCACACAAACGCACACTCAAACACACACGAAAACGCACACAGACACATATATATATATATATATATATATATATATATATATATATATATATATGTGTGTGTGTGTGTGTGTGTGTGTGTGTGTATATAATTATATATGTATATGTTTATATATATATATATATATATATATATATATATATATATATATATATATATATGCAAACACACATATATAATTATATAAGTGTGTCTGTTTGCACATATATATATGTGTGTGTGTATGCATATGAGTATATAATTATATATGTGTCTGTTTATATATATATATATATATATATATATATATGTGTGTGTGTGTGTGTGTGTGTGTGTTTGTGTGTGTATGTATGTATATAGTCTTATTTTTATCAATATAGCTCTGCTCGAATACACTACTACAAATGGATATCCGATGGCAGTCTCATTCAAACAAAGTCACCCCTCTTTGAACGTCTGTTTGCGCTTTGTTTTAAAGTTTGTTTTGTATAAATATTGCTTATTATTCGGTTACTAAGAATTGCATTATAATATAATATAACTTTCTATATCGGCTTTTATCATATTGTTTTCACAACAATAAAACGGATGTTTTTCCCCTGTGCATTAAGATAGGCGCTAAGGGCGCTTAAATAAGCTTTCTCGTTCACATGTACCTCACAGTAACACATATACTTACAAATCCATTCTTCTTGCTAGTCAATTTATTGAATCTTTTTTGCTGTATATTTTTCCATTTTAGTACCTATTGGTACATTAATGGTAAGTTGTTTAAGGCATAATTTAGATGTTATTATCTGTGTAATTTTTTTGTCATGTATGTCTCGCATTGAATTCTGATGAGTCTACAGTATACTTTTTTCTAGCGCACTGAGAATAGGTACGAAAATATCAGTATTAAGTCATTTACAAAACTATCTTCATCACAACATCTGTTATTGAATTTTTATGATACATTCTTTAATTACTGATTAGAAGGTCTGGCATTTTGACACTAGAGTCGGTGTTTAGAATATTTGTACTATTTAGGCCAATTTGGATTATAGGCATTTTCACATGAATATTACACAATATTTGATCTCTGCCATGGTTCGCTTAAATCTTTTCCATAAATATCTGATTATCTGATTGGCTTGTTTTCTTTATATATAGATATCTCCAAGAGTTACGCTTTTCAACCGTCAGTTGCATTTCTCTTCTCTAATGTTTTGGAACTATATTAACTTGTTATTCTTTCGTCCTCCTTTCTGATTTTCCACACAAATTCTTGTATAGCTTCCTACTAGTGCTACTAAAGCAAGGGTGACTACTACTACCATTACGAATACTGCTACTGCTAAAATTATTACTGCTGCTACATAGTAATAATGATGAATTAAAAAAAATCTGAAGACGAAAAAGAAAACGAGGAAAAACAAGAAAAAAAGAAAAAAGACGAAGAAAAATTAAGAAAAGCAATAATGATAATAAGAATAAAAACAAGAATAAGAAAAGGAGATGAAGAAGTATAAAAAGAAAAGGAAAACAATATTACTAATACTACTACTACTACTACTACTAATAATAATAATAATAATAATAACAATAAGAAGAATAAAATGATGAAAAAGAAGAAAAGAAGAAGAAGAAGAAGATGAAAAAGAAGAAAAGAAGAAGAAGATGATGAAAAAGAAGAAAAGAAGAAGAAGAAGATGATGAAAAAGAAGAAAAGAAGAAGAAGATGATGAAAAAGAAGAAAAGAAGAAGATGATGATGAAAAAGAAGAAAAGAAGAAAAGAAGATGATGAAAAAGAAGAAAAGAAGAAGATGAAAAAGAAGAAGATGATGATGAAAAAGAAGAAAAAAGAAGAAGAAGATGATGAAAAAGAAGAAGAAAAGAAGAAGCAGATTATGAAAAAGAAGAAAAGAAGCAGATGATGAAAAAGAAGAAAAGAAGATGATGAAAAAGAAGAAAAGATGATGATAAAAAGAAAAAAGAAGAAGATGATGAAAAAGAAGAAAAAAAGAAGAAGAAGATGATGAAAAAGAAGAAAAAAAGAAGATGATGAAAAAGAAGAAAAAAGAAGATGATGATGAAAAAGAAGAAAAAAAGAAGATGATGAAAAAGAAGAAAAAGAAGAAGAAGATGATGAAAAAGAAGAAAAAAAGAAGATGATGAAAAAGAAGAAAAGAAGAAGATGATGAAAAAGAAGAAAAGAAGAAGATGATAGAAAAGAAGAAAAGAAGAAGAAGATGATGAAAAAGAAGAAGAAAAGAAGAAGATGATGAAAAAGAAAAAGAAGAAGATTATGAAAAAAAGAAGAAGATGATGATGAAAAGAAGAAAAAAGAATGAAAAGAAGATGATGAAAAAAAAGAAAAAAAGAAGATGATGAAAAAGAAGAAAAAAGATGATGAAAAAAGAAAAAGAAAAGAAAAGAAGAAGATGATGAAAAAGAAGAAGATGAAAAAAAGAAGATGATGAAAAGAAGAAAAAAAAGAGAAAAAGAAGAAGATGATGAAAAGAAGAAGAAAAAAAGAAAGATGATGAAAAGAAGAAAAAATAAAAGAAGAAGATGATGAAAAAGAAGAAAAAAGAAGATGATGAAAAAAGAAAAAAAGAAGATGATGAAAAAGAAGAAAAAAAGAAGAGATGATGATGAAAAGAAGAAAAAAAAAGAAGATGAAGAAAATGAAGAAAAAAGATGATGAAAAGAAGAAAAAGATGATGAAAAAAAGAAAGAAAAAATGATGAAGAAAAGAAGAAGATGATGAAAAGAAGAAAAAAGAAGAAGAAGATGATGAAAAGAAGAAAAAAAAGAAGCAGATGATGAAAAAAGAAGAAAAAAGAAAAAGAAGATGAAAAAAAGAAAAAAAGAAGATGATGAAAAAAGAAAAAAAGAAGAAGATGATGAAAAGAAGAAAAAAGATGATGAAAAGAAGAAAAAAAAGAAGATGATGAAAAAAAAAAAGAAAAAAAAAGAAGATGATGAAAAAGAAGAAAAAAGATGATGAAAAGAAGAAAAAAAGAAGAAGATGATGAAAAGAAGAAAAGAAGATGATGAAAAGAAAAAAAAGAAGAAGAGATGATGAAAAAAGAAGAAAAGAAGAAGATGATGAAAAGAAGAAAAAAAGAAGCAGATGATGAAAAAGAAGAAAAAAGAAGATGATGAAAAAGAAGAAAAAAGAAGAAGATGATGAAAAAGAAGAAAAAAGAAGATGATGAAAAAGATGAAAAGAAGAAGAAGAAGATGATGAAAAAAAAGAAAAGAAGAAGAAGATGATGAAAAAGAAAAAAAGAAGAAGCAGATGATGAAAAAGAAGAAAAAAGAAGAAGATGATGAAAAAGAAGAAAAGAAGAAGAAGATGATGAAAAAGAAGAAAAAAAGAAGCAGATGATGAAAAAGAAGAAAAAAGAAGATGATGAAAAAGAAGAAAAAAGAAGAAGAAGATGAAAAAAAAGAAAAAAAGAAGAAGAAGGTGATGAAAAAGAAGAAAAGAAGAAGATGATGAAAAAGAAGAAAAGAAGATGATGATGAAAAAGAAGAAAAAAGAAGAAGATGATGAAAAATAAGAAAAGAAGAAGAAGATGATGATGAAAAAGAAGAAAAGAAGAAGAAGATGATGAATGAAAAAGAAGAAAAAAGAAGTAGAAGAAGAAAAATTACAAGAAAAGAAAAACTTAAAAAAGCAGAAAGTCAATAACAATAAGTAGCAAATAAAAAACAGTAACTCTCTTGTCATTATCAGATAAAATAAAGTAAAAAAAATAAATTATATGAGTTTGGGGAGGTTTTCATCAACATATGTAGAACCTGATGGAGACATAACTCTCAACCAATAATCTGAATATATTATTTTTCATTTAAGATGACATATCAACTTTACTAATAATCTCATTTCTTCAATTTCTTCTTGCTTGTCTTTTATGGCATAATATTTGAAAATTATCAACGATCCAATTTTGCATGAGTTCAACGAACTTTCTTTCGCTGAATTATGCCACCTGTTTCTGTTGAGAGTTAATTTTAACAGGTCTCCGCTTTTTCAAGATTAGATTCAACTGACTTAAATTTTACTAATTTCAGATTAACCTTCAACAAAATATATGACACGTGGAAAGGATGGGACCCCCTACAACTTTAATATAATTCAATCAAAAGATGCCAATTTATTTTACTGCGATGAGGCTCATACCTTAAGACAATATCTCTTGTATATTACTAAATATGATGTTCAGTTATAAGTTTGTCTATGCAGACAAACTTTTATCAACGACTTGAATGCTTACCAAAATACGATTGTTAATAAAAACTTCTGGGATACGATTTCAGTGATAACTTTCCTTATTAAGATTCCCACTGAGCGATCTTAATCCAGACTTCGCCAAATTTCCAAACTCATCAGGTTCAGTAACACTGGACAGGTATATTCTCCGTTATAGTTAGTTTCTGCGTGAAAAATATGTGTTTTTTTCCTCACTTTCTTTTATTATACTCTCTAGGAGGTCCTGCAGATTTCTTTCTGAATCAGCAATGAAGAAATTGCTATCTGCGTATATTATATTTTTTAAGAATACGTCCACCGATAATAAATCCTGGTAGGATTTCCATCTGCCCCTAGGACAGCCTCATTATAAAGGTTGAATACATCTGTCCCTTTCTCAATTCATTTCCTATCCGTATAGAGGCGGTTTGCCTATAGTATATATTTTGGATTTTTCTAACATCCGTTCCAAATAGATGTGTTACTATGCTTTTTTTAAAACATTTACTACAGTCATTCGAAGTCATTAGAGTTATCCCTGCCTTTATGTGACCTCTGTCTACATCACAGAATCCGCAAACTCTTGCTGAAGGCAATTTTGGACTCCATGTTATATTCAAGGCGTTAAATGGAAACACCTCGCCAGAGTTAAACGCAGATGGAAATGAAGATTGTCCTCCTTATAGACGACTAGAAGGCAGTGTTTTTCCTGCCATTTACACCATAACTGCGAAAATAAAATATACAGTTGTATCTTTTCCAAGGTTATCTGGTCCAGAGTGAATATAAAGATGATCTCAATTCCTGGGCGGTAAACCTGTGCAATACCAGCACATCTAACTTATTACGTGCAAAGTAGATACAGAGTAGGATATGATTTTCTACATTATGGTATTTTTTCAGTATACATTTTTGTAATGTGTTGAAAATATATCTTCTTATATTTTTTATTAAAATAAGTGCTAAGTAAAATAATTAAATAAAACAAACGACATATTAATACACCATCCAATATGCACGCAAGCGGGCACACACACATGCACAGAAACACACGCAAACACACACTTATATATGGACAATTATAATTTAAAAGCCGCATCATCAGATGCATTGAAATAAAAATAATAAAATCAAATAAAAATACAACAAAAGTAAATAATTAAAGAGATACAATAAACACGCACATACGCGTCATACCTTGCCTACGTCACAACACGCGTTGTTCTCGCAAGTACACACACCAGTTCCATGAAACTGAGCAAGTGTCTCAACCTACCCTGATGATGACTTAAGAAAGTCAAAAACTTGGACCATATTTCTCCCAAAATAAACTTTGTACAATCTCTGACGGAATTTCCTTGCTATCTGAGGATTCTTCGTCTTGTGATGAAGTCGATCATAAAAATTAATCGACTCATCATATATGTTGTCTTTAATAACAATTATTATAACGGCCATTTAGATACAAACACATAATGTATATATTGGAATGCTATGAAGCACTAAACCATTGAACGCGTCACAAGAAAAAAATAAAATTCTACTTTGTCATACATTTCTCCGCAATATATATATATATATATATATATATATATATATATATATATATATATATATATATATATATATATATATATGTGTGTATATATGTATATATATATATATATATATATATATATATATATATATATATATATGTCTGTGTGTACCTTTATATATATATATATATATATATATATATATATATATGTCTGTGTGTGCTTGTATGTACCTATATATGTATATATATATATATATATATTGAAAGGGTCTCTCAACCAGCTTTTAAAAAAGGCCAAACCATGGTCATGGACCCCGGAAAGCTAGGACGCATTCGAGAAAAACACTTACTTCAGAGCTCTCCCTCACCCATTAAGACCCTAGTCTCGACATCATAGTCGCAAGTGATGCAAGCTCGTACGGCATTGGTGCTTGCATTTTACATAAACTGCCAGATGGTTCGCGAAAAGCTGTGGCTCACGCATCAAGATCTCTAGTTCGATCTCGACATTCCTCAAGTCTCTCCTGAAGTGCGACGCTCAAGAAAGGAAAAGGAAATTTACTCAACTGCTCGACGTAAATCCCAAGAGGAAAAAGTATTAGCAGTTATATTCTTTCTCTCCTTTTCAAAAAGAAAACTCTTTGGAAGGGGGGTATTGTGAGACCGGAAACTACCTCTTCCAGGCCTATAATAAGTAGGCAACATAGCACTCTAGAGAGACACAGAGAGTGACAGAGAGTGACACAGAGAGACAGTGAGTCTCGTACGACTAGCAGTGTTGGGCACTAACATATAATAAGCTCCGCTTACACTATCTCTGTAACCTGTTGTTAATATATCTTTCTTACATCTAATCCGTGTTCCGTGTTTTACTTCTGTGGTCCCAACTTTGGCCCCACATCACATACATACATACACACACACACACACACACACACATATATATATATATATATATATATATATATATAAATAAAATATATATATATATATATATATATATATATATGTCAACTGAAAACATTTCGTTTCTTTCATTTTTATTTCCATTACTTGTAACTTTATCTTGTGCCGTTCTGATCAATTATTTCTTTATATATGTCGACCGCCATCTTTATTAATTTATTCTTTCTTTAAATTTACATGTACTCTTTTCTTATTTTTACATTTTTCTCTCCAGACCTCTTTTCATTATGTATTTGTTTTAAGTATTTTATTCGCCTCCATTCTTTCACTAATCTCCTTCTGTTTCTATCGCCAAATCTTGTTTCCGTTATATTCCTTCCTTCCTTCGTTCCTTGCTTCCTTGGTTCATTCCTTTTAATCTTTTACGTTAGATTTTCCCTAAACAAAGGAAAACAAAAAGCGCAATTTTTAACCCATTGTTTTGATTTGTAAGACTTTGCCAAGCGCACCAACTTTACTCGACGGCCCAAAAATATAAATATTTAAAAGTAATATGAAAAGAAAAACATCAAGCCAAACCCTAGATGCATAGAAAAAAAACGACATATTGACTGATATACTCAATACATCATTATTGATTAATTATATAATGCAAATATACTTTCGTCCTATCCGTTCAATAATCAGTGATGAATTGAGCATTGATTCACTTTTCTGTGTTAATTATGAGCGGGTTCAAAGCAGACATAATAGCACAACAGTTTCTTATAATATAAACAATATCGGCAACAATAAAATTATGTTGACTTATTAATATTAGAGCATTTAGTTCAATAGTTAAATCAAAAGAAGTCGATGGACCAAGAGGTTATTTTTCATCCATTTGAAAATCAATTTTTCTTTAATAATGTGGTGTCCACAAAGTTAATTCGTTTTGTCTGAAAGCATATAAAAACTACTACATGTTAAATTTATTTAAATATCATCTATAAAAAAATGTTATGATCTTCATTTTTCACATGTGCAATTCAAGGGAAAAGCGAAATGTCGCTTTTAAATTTAAATAAATCAAGTTTTGACCGGAAGAATATCTAAAAGATTATTTTCAACATTTTTGTCTCTAAAAGCGCTGCCAATTATAAAATGTTCTATAGATTAAAACAAATGAGGATCTATTGGGGATAATCTGCTTATCAAGTAAGATCCTCTCATCGGATATATTTTGCGGGGTGGGGATTGTTTAACAGAGTGTTCTTTGCATTGTTATTAAGAAGTTTACCATCTTTTCTGTTTAGCAACGCAGAAGAATATCTGTTCAGTGCATTGCATCCAATTGCTGGCAATAAACATATCCAGCAATCGTCCTTTCATTTTTCTGTCGCTCTTAACAAACAGGTCCTTTAATATTGGACTATAGACAAGCTAATGGCTTCTGTGTTTAGGCACAATTATTTTTTTTTTGTTTTTACAATAGTTACGGATATTGCGATGACTGCAGACATTTTGAGTTACTGTTGACATCCAAAACCCATTTTTTCTTTGACATTACTGATAATAAAAGATTGCTGCAGACCGTAGATCCATGATTTGACACGGACTCATTTCATGATTGCATTTTAAAATATCTTCCCGCAGATTGGTTTGTCGTCCATAGCAAAGATTGTCGGATATTTCATAATCACCATTTCTGAAGACTTCACAAAGAGAGATGACATATATGGGCATTCATTGCACCTGCATAATAAGTACAGCCCTTTTAAATGCTTCTCTCGCAGTACTACTCTTTCAGAATTCATACAGTAATCAATGGCAAATATTTTGGTTTTTAAAATCACAAGCATCCACAGAGTTAAACTATTAAATACACTATAAACAATACATTTTCATATGGCAAAGATAATAAACTATTATTGACGTATTCATAGTATTAATATATTTACCTTGTTTGCTTGCTTCAATAATCTATAGCGTTAAAATACGTGATTACATTTCGAACACTTGAATTTAAATATACAAATATGAAATCAAAGTTCTTTTTAACATTAATATTTATCCATATATATATATATATATATATATATATATATATATATATATATATATATATATGTGTGTGTGTGTGTGTGTGTTTGTGTATAAGCTAATGTGTATGTGTGTTTCGGCGTGTCAAAGCGAATCCTGTGCTCCCACTGCTAAGATTTCAATGATTCTTAGCACATTCAATAGCCCTGGAAACGTTAGGCGCAGAAAACGATTTTCATTGAACTCAGATTCAGGATTGCTAGATTATGCGACATTAAAGATCTATATCAATATATTATACTAGCTATTACCGTTGCTTTCATCGTTCAAGGGAATAACTCATATGTTTTTTGTATCCAAAATTGCAGTTCATGTTTTATTATAAACTAAATTAAAAGTCACGCACTTGTGTGACATTTAAACTAGTGGAGGACACTTGGTGTGGCCATCATCACAAGAGATTGGGTGGAACAGATGCGATAGGCATCAATAAACTACAGAAGAACTCAAAATTGATCACTGCATTTAAGTATTGAATTAATGTTTACACATAACTTTCAAAAGTTCAGCGTTAATTCTTCTGCTGCTACTTAATCTGAAGAAGATTTGAAATACTTAAATCCTCATTTTTCCAACAAACAAGAATTATGACCGAACAGGAGACATTTTATAAGATAAAATTAATATTGTGTAAACAAAGAAATTAGAATTAGTTATATATCTTACATTTGAAGAGTTAGAGAAACATAATAGCTATTTAAGTAATGTCCACAAATACCAGCCGCAACCTGTAGTATCAATACTTACTTGAGCAAATCATTTAATCTATTGTATGAATCATGAAAACAAACATGGAATCTATTATTTTTAATTATCACTTTGTTGTGTATCTTAAGCAAAATAACTTGAATCATAATTACTTGGAGTCATTTTATTTGGTTGTCATATATGAACAACCTAAGAAATTACAAATATAACCCAATGCATTCATCGACACCCGTATTTATCTCGTGTTTTTTTTCTGAAAGTAGATTGCTTTTTTCTGTTTTAATAAATTACTCTAATGTAGATCATATCAATAACACATGATATATTAACACAACTAACTGGCCCCACATTTGAAGAAAGGCAACAATACGAATTCACGCAGAAATATTAAATATTCAATGAAATAATTATTTTAAATATTCTATAACTTCCTTTTCGTCTTACGCAATGTTGCACTAATCAGTGGTTTTAATACTTAAGAAGCTATCCAATTACGTGGCTAAGCCCATAGTTATTGAAGTGACAATGAATCATCTAACAAAAAATGCCTTTTTTGCAACAAGAAAATCTTGTGTTGTGTATTTAAGAAAATATGTAGAAAATCACTGAATTTATAAAGGTGTGTACATCAATAAATTAGCATTTTACAAACAAAACACTCTTCAATGAATGAAAAGCTCTGCGCATTAATAAAATGGAGAAACATATATAACCAATCATTAGGATTATAATCAACAATGTCGTAGTGGAATTACATCGAACAAAGCCAAGATTCTCTGAATCTGCTAAAAAAGATACTAAGGAGAAATATTCTATTCCTGAGCAGAATGTTATAAAATACAACAAAAAATGCATATGGCCAATGCTATATATATATATATATATATTATGAATTCCACAAAGGTATTTGATATTAACACGAAGAATATATATAGATATAAGAAATATATTCCTGCTTTAGTTTCTTTTGTTTACTGTTGTGGTAAACCCTCCTACAGTAGAATGAACTCTTCCTCCTCTCATAAAAAGTAAACTGCGAGAGTCAGGAAGTGGAATGGTGTAGTAGACACAGTGCTAATCTACTTATTACTAACACTATTGTTTGTATATATCGTCAATATACTTTTTCAGCCGACCTTCGTCATCCGTGTCTTTCTTCCTGACCCCTAAACAGGCCACATCACTTACAATAAAATTTTAGTAGCTTTACCGCCTTCATTAGCGGAAATGATTATAAATAATCAATAAGCTGTACTTAGGAAAAACAGTTTGCATCGGATAGAGAAATTTTAATGAATAGGCAAAACTAGAAAAAACGTCTAAGAAAGAATACGTCATTTAACTGTATTTATTTAAGCTTCAGAACACGGTACTCAAGCCAAAACTCGAGGATCTATCAGCATTCATTATTGGTGCATAACATTTTAGTAACATAAATTATACAATTTGTTGGTGGCAGATTCAGATTCAGAAAGAATACTAATATTTAGTAAAGGGAAACACTCAACTCTCCAAGGATACATGGTCCAGCGTTGGTTAGATTCAGTGTCTTGACCCGAAAAGTTATGAGTGCAATACCTGACTGTATCTGAGGTGAAAGAAAATACTTCGAGAGTTGAGTTAAATGGAGATAGCTGATACTGAGACATCCGGAAGAGGCATGTTACGTGGAACTAGAACAATCTACCTCTCTGGACGGAATAAAATATTCCATTCGAAATTCTAATCAATTGAAGAAGGCCTAAGCGTACATCGGTCGAAATGTTGTAAATATGGCAACAAAGATGAGAACAAAAGTTCGAACAATATAAACAACTATAATACCTCATTCCAGAAATGTAGACAGGTTATGTTTTAGCCTCCTCGCCGTAGTAAAATCTGTTAGTCTCGATAAATTTGATCAGAATTCACTCCATTGTCAAAGCGATAACTCAAAGTATATCTTGATACAAATCTAAGAGGTTTATAACCAACAAAGGTAGATAAAATAACATTTGGTTTCTGTTGACTTGGCCTGCTTCGTCAGGAAATGAAAATGTTGCAAATTCAACTCTACTGTGGTCCAGATATTGACGTTTCGAAAATATCTTTAGATTATTCAGTGTGTGGAGGGAGCGCTTCTTAAAACGTTATGACCACAGCTGAAGCAGTCGGACCTGGCGTGTTACACACATCTACAAACACTCATATACATGTTAACTCTCCCATAGGCATACATCTAGCTAGCTAGCTAGATAGATAGGTAGAGAGATAGATATGAACAGACTGAGGTAGATAGATAGATAAATAGATAGAGAGAGAGAGAGAGAGAGAGGAACAGCCTGAAATTGATAGATAGAGAGATAGATAGATAGATATGAACAGACTGAGATAGATCGATAGATAGATAGATAGATAGATAGATAGATAGATAGATAGATAGATAGATATGAACAGCCTGAGATAGATAGATAGATACATAGATAGATAGATATAGAGATAGATAGAGATAGAGAGAGAGATATGAACAGACTGAAATAGATAGATAGATAGATAGAAAGAGAGAGAGAGATAGCTATGAACAGCCTGAAATTGATAGATAGACAGACAGATAGATAGATAGATAGATAGATAGATAGATAGATAGATATGACCAGCCTGAGATAGATAGATAGATAGATAGATAGATAGATATGACCAGCCTGAGATAGATAGATAGATAGATAGATAGATAGATAGATAGATAGATAGATAGATAGATAGATAGATAGATGAATGATAGATATGACCAGCCTGAGATAGAGATAGATAGAGATAGATGAGATAGATAGATAGATAGATAGATAGATAGATAGATAGATATGACCAGCCTGAGATAGATAGATAGATAGATAGATAGATAGATAGATAGATAGATAGATAGATAGATATGAACAACCTGAGATAGATAGATAGATAGATAGATAGATAGATATGAACAACCTGAGATAGATAGATAGAGGATAGATAGATAGATAGATAGATAGATAGATAGATAGATAGATATGAAAAGCTGCTATAGGTTGCTATGAGCAGAGTGACACGCATCTACATATAAATAATCACACACGTCATTAGTTAGATACATATTGGATAGATACATATAAACAGACTGAGACAGATAGATACATGTGAAAAGCTGCCATAGATTGCTATGAACAGATTTTCATACATAGATACATACATACATATGAATATAGATAGATAGATAGATATAATACGTTGTCATATTAGTGGAATAGACACAGTTGATAGAAAATATTACACTGAGGAAGTTATATCTAGACAAAATCCACAACCATGTATTCTTTGTTTTAATCTTTTACTCCTGTATGTTTCGATAGATACGAAGTGAAGTGGTGATATCCAGATAATTAGCCTTCCAGATGGTGCAAGCAAGTGATGAGTTGCAAGTCAAATTTAATTAAAACTTGAAGCTAAACACCCACGAACACGTCAACACTTAGATAGATAGATAGATAGATAGATAGATAGATAGATAGATAGATAGATAGATAGATAGAAAAAAAAGAAAGAAAGCAAGATAGAAAGGTAGTAAGTTTGAAAGAAAATCTTCCTGGTGAGTGAGTTTCACGTTTTGGTTGACCTATTTCAACACTGTCAGTATATACTTATTTTACATTTTAAACAATATATATATATATATATATATATATATATATAGAGAGAGAGAGAGAAGAAAGGGAGAAGTAGTAGATAGATAGATAGAAACTGTTAATGCATAAAAGTACCATGTAATCTAGTCAACTAATGAGATTTCGTGTGTTGAAATTTGAGCAGGCTTTTAAAAAACATATATATATATATATATATATATATATATATATATATATATATATATATATTATACAATCTTCGTAGTGAGTGTATATATATATATATATATATATACAATCTTCGTAGTGAGTGTGTATTTAACGTTTTAATTGGCCTATGACAACATTGTCAGTATATACATATTTTACATTTTAAACAATAAATAATATATATATATATATATATATATATATATATATATATATATATATATATATATATATATATAAGATTGACCGTACCCTAAATCCTATCCAGTGTCGAATCATATTCACTCATGTTTACTTGTTTCGTTTAGTAATCCACTTCCAAGCGGGAATATATTTTTGATTGGCTTTGAAGCATTAAAATCCATTTCCCTGTCAATGTGTTTTTTTATCCATTTGAAGTCATTGAGATATATCTACATTTGAATAACAGTTCTATCAGGACGCTCAGTATTGTAATAAGATCCACTGTGTCTCAAATTTTACCTAGGCGTCCACGGATTTTTTTTACCCTTCACTTAGAAACATATCGTTTCAAATTTAAATATTTATTTCAACAATTGGATAACGCTGCTTAATTTATTTTGCTTTTTAATCAATTCACTACATGCAAGGTGATAAAGCCACTAAGACGCTAGTGATTACTGAAAATGAAATAACTGAGAAAACCTTATGGAGGAGGGACCGAATAATAAAGAAACATAATTGAGGAAAACAGAAGATATAGAATGGCGTTGCATTGAAATTAATGAAGATCTTAGATGCCTGGCAAACAAGAAGCAACAATGAACTATTAATTTAGGATTTACAGTTACATCCAACAATTTAAAAAAAAAATGATGATTTCTAGCTACCAATCTAGTGTTATTCTTTAATTTATAAAATCGACTCATTAGGGAGGAAAGCTCAACAGATCAGACAAATATCAATTATTACATTTATAGAAAAGCCAAAGGTAAGCTACGTTACAGCACTGGTAAATTGGTTGAAGATGAGATGACATGCCAGTACCAATAATGTTGCAGATTGTTTTTGGATTCTATCAAGAATCTCTAGATATAGATCAAAGGGACTAGACAAGATGGCAGCAATATTCAATATGAGGACGAATGTTAGATTTATAAAGATGAGAAAAAAAATGACCTATCACGATACAGGGAACGAACTTTCCTAGCAGAATACCTGTCAGTTGATTCCGATATATTCATTGTTAGCATCAATGATGGTCAGGGAAGGCAGAAATATTTTGTTAGACGATTAATTTAGAGCAGTTTCGTTGTAAAGGCGTTAAAAAATAACATAAGATTTCTTGTTCCAGTTAACCACAGATTTTATGTCGAATTATGAGTTGTCGATTTTTATCAGTTTAGGAGAATATAAAACACAGCTAGCATGAAAAAACTGCATCTGGCATAAAAAAAAAAATCACCAAGTATATAATTTGGGGTAGCATATCTCTAGGAGTTCTTCTGCAGTAGACTTTCAAATATCGACGACCTGATAAAAGCAAAAATAAGTATTACAATCCTGGCGTGAATTCAGAACACCGATTCCCTCAGGTAAACAATTGTCTGAAATGAAACATTTTCACGGGTTGTATAAAGAACATTACGAAGAGATTTGTTGGCATTTAACAACATGTTAAATATATGTCGTTTTCATTGTTTTCTGGGACTCGAATCTCGGAATACCCTTTTAACTAAACGTGCTGAGCCGGGACATTTCACAGGTTTTTTTTATTTATTTTGGCAACCCTGACCCCGCATAAACTTTTAAAAAATTCGAATAGGTTGCTTAGGCATGACTACGATATCATCGCAGAAACTTTCGTTTAAAAGAAATTTGAAAAAAGGCGATAAGAATAAGAAAATAACTTTAAAATAACATTTCTATGCAGATTATATCTTTAGAAGATCAGACATTCCGGCCCGTTGAAAATAATCGTTCCATGAGATTTAATCGCAGAATAGCTAAACCTTCTGAGGCAGGGCATTAGAGACGTATCTTACCCTATTTCAATTACTATCGAAAATCATCACGCAGATTTATTATTAGATATTTCCCTTATTTATCTTTATTCTGGTCATTAAGAGGACAGTGTATTTGAAAAGAGTTCCATTTACATTATATTCATTGAATTAAAGGTAGAAAGACTTAAAATTATTGTCAGTGAAAAAGTTATTTAAACTATAAGTATAATTAATTGATGATTCACTGGAGATCTGCAGATATAATCAATTGATGATTAATTTTTTTCCCATTGTTACGGAGATCATTCATTCATGATTTGAACCTATGTAACTAATTAACACTTCTAGATTTCATGAGGTTATTGTCATTTTCTGGAGTAATTGCCTGAAAATAAAACTGAAAGAAGAAACTAAAGACTGTGATTCATTTGCCTTCATAATTCGCGCAGAGACAAAAATGTGACAATATGGTACAAAGAATGAACAATGGTGTCGGATCTGCTATCTTATGTGACTGATCATATTGTAAATAATATTAAATTTACGAACGTAACATTTGTTTAATTTCCAATTGGTCTTTAATTTGATAATATATGGCAACATGTTCAAATAGAATTTTCATAGTTTTAAAAGAAGAAATAGCGAGAAAAAACCCTTTGAGAAATGAACTTCTATGTTTTAAATGAATGGCATAGACATTCAGGCAAGATTCTCCAGCCTGTTTAAGGAAATCAAAAATCTAGTTTCTAAGTGATTATAATTAATTTTTGAACAATGAATGATTAATCATAGATAATCATACATCTCAAGTCGTCCATTTAAACTCTAATAATATTGATAAAAATTAAAAGCAATAAGGTAAAATAGATAAAAGCAAAATACACCCACATATATATATATATATATATATATATATATATATATATATATATATAATGGTGCTCGCTAAATTTTGTCTTAGCAGACTTTTAATTATGGAACTTTGTGCCGTCCACATGTTTTGACAGACCTTTCAACGACTTGAATAATATTCGTGTACGTTCTCCAATTTAAAGGCCTTCATAAACAAATGATAATCTTGCTCTTGTATAAAAACATTTGCAACAAACTAAGACCTAAATTTATCTTGGAAAAATCTCTTAGAGGACGAAATGCATCGGCTGAAAATAACTTCACACTTGTTTATTCATTCATTCGGTTTCATTATCGATACTATTAATCTGAAAATAATTTACAAATCCCCCCACACAAACATTCCCTCTCCCTATATATATATATATATATATATATATATATATATAGATAGATAGATAGATAGATAGATAGATTTAAGGTGTGCTATATTATAGGATAAAGTACTAAATATCAGATATAAAGCTTATGTAAATATAAATATATGTGAACATTGAAGTCAACACTCAGAGGCGACAAGCTGTTTCATGGTAGACATAATCGTCAGGACGCAAGGGTTGAATTTTTCTCGATTATTTATATATATATGGGTCAGTGGTGGATTGTTGGTAATCAATTCTGGCTGTTATTTTTGCGGGAGTGGCGTGTTTTTTATTTATGTATTTGGTTAAGTGTATTTTACTTGTTTTTTTATTTTTAATTTTAATTTTAATTTTCGGTTTTCAATGTTTTATTAACAGTAAAACTTCTTAGGTAGCTTATATAACAGTTTGTTTTGCTCTTGGAAGATAATTAAACCTATTTATTCGTCCAATTATTGGATTACCGTAGTATATTCTGTTATTTTGGCAGGGGTCAGTTGTAATTTGCTTTTTATTTTATTTATTTATTTATATATTTGGATTGATTATTTATTTTTGCTTGTGTGGCACCATTTACCGAGGCAGAAAAAGAAAAGAAAGAAAAGAAGGAAAAAAAAGAGGCGAGACCCAAAACGTGGATGATAAGGAGAACACCACGGCTAAGAGACAATGGTTAAAGGATATTTTGATAAGTAACAAATGTCGAAAGAGTGTCATTACAATGACAGGGAAATTCTGAGTGGATAAAGGAATCGGGTGTGTTTTGGCAACGGCTTTGTTATCTGGGACACGTAAACAAACTGCTGACCGACTGGCCAAAGAAAATTCCAAATGAAAATGTTATTTCGATAAGTGACGGAAAACAGGTGGACCAAAGGGCTTTGGATAGATATGAAAAATTAAAAGCCGCACACGATGTGTCCACTGACCGATTTCTTTCGGCGGAACATCTTTAGCCTCCGATAATAAAATTATGTTATCAGAAATGTGTACTGAAAAGAAATGAATGGGAACTTAGAAATGTTCTTTTCGGTGCAACGTTTGGTTGTGTTAAAAAGACCACCTATTCTGATAATTAGCGATAAGTACTGACGAAGTCCAGGTGTAGAACAAGAGTTATGACCACCGTCGTCGTATTGTCCTGTTTGCGGCTAGAGAAAATGATAACTGCGATTAAGAGGAAGAAAAGGAAAAGAAAATATAATTTTTCTTTTAGTTAAGCAAGATTTTTTTTTTCCTGAAACAAAGCCGCGGATTCGTCCACGCCCGACTAAGACATGATTGGTCGAGTGGTGATCACGTGACGCACGAAGGAAGCTGTCGCCGCCAATCCAGAGGATAGGTATGAGAAGCTGCTACGAAGAAGTGGGGAGGGCAGCTCACGCCCCTCTGAAGTATGGTGAGAAGGTGGGAGTAAGAAAAGGCTCCCAAAAATGGAAAAGAGTGGAAAATTTCTAACCAGAAATAAAAGAGGTGGATATGTATTTAGAATTATCGAGGAACCCCCGACGCCGACAAACCCACCCCGGTTTTGGTCGGCATCCATATAAGCGAAGCCGCATCAAGCAGAAATCAGTTCGAGTTCGAGTTGAGTTCAAGTTCGGTTCGAGAGACTTCCGCCTCGCAGATAGCTGACCAAGATTCACGCATGTTCGGGACTCCTCTTCAATCCAAGAACAATTAATTTGAAGAGCGACTTAGATCCAGACCACCAAAATAAGTTTTTTTCGACTTTCATCCGAAGACACACCGAAAAAACAATTTCTTAAAGAGCAAACAACTTGAAGCGTTAAAACTCGCCTAACGGAAAACAACGTGTCACAATCCATAGAACGGGTCGGGAGATAGATGCAGTCCTATGTATCGAACAACTAGACATAAAGTTTGTTATCTTTTTCTTTGATATCTTGAACTTTTGAGTTTTCATTTTATTTTCTTTTATACATATTTGTGTGGTGTCACCCCCGTTTAACCCGATTTGCATTACGGCCCCAACTACTGATTGATCTCGTCTGCCTAAGATCAGTTCACAACGTAGGTAGGCGGATCAATGCAATTACTTTGGTAACCAGGCGTTGGAAGCGAGTTGGGAACGATGAGGCTGATATCAAATCTAACCAGATTCCCACCCGAATCACCAAAAGGTTAGAACGTCACATTTGGGTGCCGCGACCGATACCAAGCCAGTTAGTCGTCACATGACGAGACAACACGACTGACGCGACAGGCGGACGTCACGTTTGGAGGGGCGACACCCGAACGGAGCAGCGAGGAGCGAACAGCTGGCGCCGCGGCGAGGACGTCACAGTTGGTGCTGTGGTAGACCAGGATAGGACGTCACAGTTGGCGCTGCGACCAGGGGACGACGTCACACTTGTTTATGTATGCGTTTATTAGTTCCTCCTTTTATTATAGCTGGAGCAATTTCTAAATTTGTTCCTTTATTTATTTATTTATATGGGTTAATTTTTCTTGTCTTCTTTTATGTATTTATTTTGTATTTATCTTTATTTATTCTATTTGGTTTTCGACTTTTGATTTACGTAGTGATTTTTTTATCGTTATTATATCAGTTATAGTTATTTTTTCGTCTGAATTTTTGATTGATTGTTAACGTCTATTCTAATGGTTATATTGGCTGGAGTGATTTTGTTAATTTGTTTATTATTTACTTTATTTACGTATTTGCGTTCATTGTTTTTACTTTTTTATTTATTAACTTTTTGTTTATTCTATTTCGTCCATACTATCGTGTGTGGTTTGTTAGTTTGCTTATTATTTGTTTAGGTTAATTTATTTTACTTGTTTTTTTTATATTATTTTGCTTATTTTTTTTTTATTCTTTTCAGATTTCGATTTTTATGTAACGTAGTAAAAATTTGTTTTCATGTCTGCATTCTGATATGAGCTCAGATCGTTCATTTAGTAATTATGTTGGTCTGGGAAGGTAATAATAGCAATTTTTTTCCCTATAAGCAAAGTCTGCTGGTTTTGGATTGATTGATTAGAGACTGATGAACATTTCCTTATTTTGCATGATATTTTTGGTATGATTTGTGTTTTTTTTTTAATTTTCCAGATATAATTAGTAAGCACTATGCTGTTCTCGTATTTACTATTTGTGAAAGGTTTCTTGTGTGTATAGTTTCTTTGTCTCCACGTTCCTTCAGTTACTCCTATGTATATTTTTTCTTCATTATCTCTCGATTTTACAGTGGCATTGTCTATTAGGTTGCTTTGCTAGCAATTACCTTTTAAGCGACATTCATTCTATATTCTACAATTACACGTGATTTTAATTTGTTCGTGTAGTTAGTTGATAGTATTCCTTTTTGTTCTTTTTTATTATTTGTTCCATGTTCTCAGTGCAACTGTAGCTGATTTTTACAGTGTCTTTTATTGAATATCTTGTGCAGAGTGCTAGTTTCCGAGAAGTGTTTGTTTCGGAGTTTGAAGAATATTTTACCTACTTTTGTGTTTACGTTTTTGCTGTACGCTGGGTTGAACCATGTGATATTTCTCTTCCTGTTGGCATTTTTTGTGCTTTGTGGTGAGTATGTGAGTGTTGCCGGGAATTCCCTTTCTTTTAGGGCTGTTTCATAGTCTTTCCGTTACTTTTGATAATTTTTATTTTTGCTTTTCTAGTTTTGTCTGTGTTTTGATTGTTGTAGTTTCTTAAGATTATGAGATCGTCGTCCCGGGTGAGTTATGTATCATTTTTATACATTATTTTTCTTAGTTCGTGTAGTAAATATATACCTTTGCTTTCGCATGTCTCAGCACCGTCAAATCTTCCTCTATAATAACCAATGGAACAAATAAAAATAAACATACATAAGCAAAAACAAATAATCAATCAAAAAATACATAAGTAAAATAATAAAAAAAATTTAAAATGTCCCCTGACAAAATAACAGAATAGACTATGACAATCAATTCAATAATTGGTGAAAATAAATAGCTTTAATTATCTTCCCAGATGAAAACAAACGATTAAATAAGCGTTTACTACGTCAATAACACATCGAAAACCGAAAATAAAAAAAAAACGATAAAATAAATTAACATTAACATTAAATTAACCCAAAGGAATAAACAAATAAACAAGTCACTCCCACCAAAATAACCGCCAGAATGGATTACCAACAATGCATCACTGACTCATTTATATAAATAGTCAAGAAAATACAACACTAGCGGCCTGATGGTTACGTCTATCATGAAACAGCCTGTTGTCTCTGAGAGCTGACTTCAATGTTCAATGTTTGTACTAATAGAAATCTATTTAATATATATATATATATATATATATATATATATATATATATATATATGTATATATATATATATGTGTGTGTGTGTGTGTGTGTGTGTGTGTGTGTGTGTGTATTTGATACGTAGAAAAAATAATTACTTATCTTTAATTTTCCCTAACTACGTTGTTTTGTGGTAATAATTTCATATTTCAGAGAGCTGAGTCGTATATTACATATTTCCTGTTATAATGAATATATTTTTTTCTTTAAATTTTCATATTTGCGTCTTTCTGTAGCTTAAAATTTTTACGTGTATATTTTGTAATTCATAAACGTAATCGCTTTTCAATTGTATTTTTTCAATCGTATATTTTGTAATTTGGATTTTCGTTATTATTTTTTACGTATGTAGTTTATTGTTTTTACATATATATATATATATATATGTATTGTATTGTGTTTGTTATAATATGTTATATTATTGTTCAATTTATATTATGTCTGCGGTATTTATTATATTATGTCATATTCGTACGTAAAGTAAATATTTACTAAAAGATCTGCATTAACCATTAATTTATTTCTCTTTATTAATAATTTGATTTGATTCTTGAAATTTATTATATATAATTGTTCTTCTACATGCAGTCCACATTTTCTATTATTAATATTATAGGTGGATACTTTTTATGATTTCTTAGTTTAATATTTTTATGCTTATTTATTATATAATCCATATGATTCATACAACTATAATTGATTTAATTGTACTTTTATTAATGATATTTGAGTGTTTACTATTTTTATAGAGAAATGTTTTTCAATTAATTTAAAATATCTTTCCTAATTTTGTTTTTTATATTTTTATAAGGTTGAGTTAACCAAATTGTGATGCATTTTCTTTTATTTTTGTATGTATTACTGTTTTTTATCTATTATAATTTATTTGAATAATCATGTCATTCTTAATACTGAATCATATATATTATCTTTATTTGCATTAAATATATTTATATTGATATGATTAATTGCAATTCTAAAATTCAATAAAAATAGCAATATAAAAATGTGACAATTAAAATTACAAAATATATAATTGTAAAATATGCAGTTGAAAAAACAATTATGTTTGTGAGCTACAAAATATACAACTGAAAAAATAATTACGTTTATGAAGGAACACGGAAGTAAATGTTAAAACATGACCATGCGAGCGTCCATAATAGAGTTAACGGAAGATGGAAATATGAAAATTAAAAAAAAAAACAACAGATATTCATTACCATTAGAAATATTTTACATACAGATTAACCACTTGAAATGAGGACAATGACCACGAAACTGCGAAGTCGGGGCTAATCACAGGAATTATTTGTTTATAAATAATATTATCAATGCCTTGTTTTTATAATATTCACCACGATATGAAAATATCCGCTTTAATTTCAAATCTTAAATTTTCTATCTATCTATCTATCTATCTATATATATATATATATATATATATATATATATATATATAAAAACAGTGGTGTATTTAAGCGGATTTTTTCTTTATTTATATAAGTTTGTAAAGACGAACTAAATTAGTTTGTTGAGGATTATTTTGTATATTTTTTCCATATTTCGTGCAATTTCAAACAGGGATGATTTTCATGAAACTGTATATGGTTGTTATTTTGTAGCATTTGAATTCCTTTATCAAAATTAATACAGTAATTGCTACAACGATTTACTTAAAGAAGGCAATTACCACAGAAAAAGAACAATCATAAATAAGGCATTAATCAATAGAGTTAAATGTCTGATTTTTAGACCATAACAGGAGAAAAATTCGAAATATAGAAAAATAAGCAAGATACAAAAAACTCTCAGCAAAATGTTTCCTTGGTGTTTCACACACACACACAAACACACACACACACACACACACACACACACATATATATATATATATATATATATATATATATATATATATATATATATATATATATAATTAAATAATTTCTAGTAGTACAAAACTTTATAGCAGCAAGGAAAAATGTAATTTCTTATTCAAAAAGCAACGCATATTTGATTCAAACTAATAAAACTAAAAAAGAACCGGTTTCATCTCAGCTTATCAAGTTTAATCTGAGAATTAAGAAATGTGTAAATAAATTTATCGAATGGGACAATTAGGGGAGAGAAAAATATTTAAGGAAACTAGAGACTATTAATATTCAAACCCAACAAGCAATCCCTCTTCTTACAGATCTGATATACACGGACTCTAGAATCTTAAGATAATATGATGAGTGTGACCGAGACAAAAAACGATCAACACCAAGGCCTGTAAACCCAGCTTCTCTTAATTAATAACACGTTGAGCGATCGATGACCGGGATGTATTCACAAATTGACTGCTGCTAGAGGCCGGATTCAAATTTTTTGTTTTATTCTAAAGTCAAAACGCTGGGAAGTACTCCCTATATAGCAGAGCCCACAACTACATTCATGTTTATATATCACAGAATTGATGGGAGTTAAGGATATCTTTGTAAATGGAAGAAATAATAGGTAGAGTAACACATATTGCACCAACCTCAGCAGAAAAATAACAGTTGCCGATTGCAAGTGAAATTGGCCTAGCCCAATCACTCTCTGAACCAATGAAAGGAAGACGCAAATAAAGAGGACACTTTTAACTATATGCGGGCAAATCATGATAGCCCTATGGATAAGGGTCTTAATAAGGTTAATCTTACGTTTTGGTGGCTAAAAAGAGTCCCAACGTGTATAGAGGCCCAAAAAATAGCCTTCTTCAAGAGAGAAGTCAAAAATGGACAAAGATGGACAAGGATATCTAAAAAGGAGTGGCAGCAATTTGAATTCTTTTCAGTGGTAAACTTAATCGAGGATTGAACAGTTTAGTGCAGTGAGAAGTGAGTAAGGTTCAGCCTCATTTTTAATTAAATACATGAGAGGACGATGAATACGAGAAAATAATGACGCCTCATGAAAACCAAAAAATTGTCTAGTACAAGCCCCAAAGTAGAACCCATCGCTACACCATCGGTCTGTCGATAGATAATGTTATCGGAGCTGAATTCGACAGATGAGTTGGCGAATTTCATAAGTTCAACAAACACACGCTCAGGAAAATCCGGTGGAGACAAAAAGCTAAGATATAATATATCACAGCAAATCTCTATTTTCTCAAATAGGGCGATACAACTAAACAGGAAGAAAATGTCAAAAGAAACACATGAACCCACTAGTAGACGTGGAAGTATGTATAATATCCGCAAAGGAAATATAATCCTTAATGCAAAATTCTTGTAGAAACCGTGGTCACATAAATGTCGAAGTTTCCAATGTTTTATATCTTATATTGCCACATATTTTTGGTTTTTAAAATAGCATGGACCATTTTATTCATTTAGCCATTTCTTTTCTGGTAAATACCCTTTTTGCCATAAACTGAATTCATAATATATAATATATATATATATATATATATATATATATATATATATATATATATATCGATGTGTAGATATGGTGAAAGACAGATAGCGAGAGACTGCCGGGCCTATTTGAACACATCATACCTAAACCTCCACTTATATATGATACATAGATGACAATATTTTAATATATCCTTACAATAAAAAATCAACTAGACATAATAAATAAACTTAATAACGTAGAACCAACCACAGAATTCACACATGAATTTAAAATAGACAAATCTCTACTTTTCCTCGACATCTCATTACTACATAGCAATAACATTTTTTTTATAGTTTACCGCAAACCCACTAAGAAAAACCGATCGAATTAATTTCTATTCCCAACAGACACACAAATACAGACACATACTCATATATATATATATATATATATATATATATATATATATATATATATATATATAAACAGAGATACAGAGAGAGAGAGAGAGAGAGAGACAGAGACAGAGATATTACACTGACGTGACAAACGTCATTGACTAGTTATCTACTATCGTGCACATCCATCAATCTCCACGGGTCAATGACCTCATCTAATCAGATTAAAATAACTGGAAACGTGAGTAACCGCACAATAACAACAGTTTGTAGTACTCTAGTGTCTAATTACTGGTGTCAGGGGTCAAGATTATAGACCGTTTCCAGATTCTTTGTGGCATCAGGCAAGTCTGCTGGAATTTCTCCTCCCAAATTCTATGGCAATCGAAGAAAGCTGAACATAATTCGAGGTGAATTTTCAGGTGAACTGAAACAGTGTCATGTATATGTTGTCACACAAAATTCTCTCCAAGTACACATAGTCACGATAACGCGGGAGTCTTTTAGAAGAATCAGACTACTTTCAGCGTATTCTCCCAAAAGACGCAACATATATCGAATACATTAAAGATGATCTGTTAATAGAATTTCATGCTAATTAACTGACAGAAGATATTGATAGATTAAAAAGTAAACTACAAAGATCTATGAGGAGTATTTTCATTTAGAATCAACAGACATCAAAGCTTCTAATATATAAAGAAAGAGAGAGAGAGAAAGAGAAAGAGGGTGATTGAAATGTAACCCCCTATCTTATGTTTGAGTGGACCGCCAGGAGTCCTGACAACTTGAGACTGCTTCCTTTGGGATTGGTTAAACGTGCAAGCCTTCTATACCAAACCAAGTTTTTCGAAGAAGTTGAATGTCGAATACAATAGGTTATGTCTTCCATGCCGCAAGTGTTCCTGGTGAAATAAGTTGACCGAATTCGTGGGCGGTTCGAGAAGCTGCTCTCGAAATCTGGTACCCGTATCCAATTTTAATTAAAACCTCATGCTAGTCGCTTTCCTCTCATATCAATTTCTTTTACAAATTATAGGTTACTAAATAACTTATAAGCATTTTAAAATGGGAGTTACTTTTCAATTACCCTATATATATATATATATATATATATATATATATATATATATATATATTTAAATAAATTATTTAAAATAATGATGTCAGAGAAGATGTGTTACATGAGTTATATGTTTACCGTTCCTGTATGCTTTTAATATTGTTGCCAGATAAAGTCCGGTGCACCTGCTGTATGTTTAGAGAATCTTGATAAAATCCAGGAAACTCCAATATTTTTTGTCTTGGCCTGGGCTCTGTGTTAGTTATTTTTTCTCCGCTGTACCTTAGTTTCCATGTGCCTTTTCTAGATAAAATAATGAAAATAATTCTGATAAACTTTGGTCTATAGTAAAAAAAAAACAAAATAAAAACTTCTGAATTTCAGTGGATTACTAGATTGGTGGCAACGTCTGATCATTTGATAGCTGAAGTGGCTAGAGTTAACGCTAAGTTCTATACTAACACTTCTATCGTACTTCTCTATTGTGGAACTCTCTTCTGGCTCCATGCTTCAAGCCAACTCAGATCTTGAAAGATATAATTCAATGGCAATCTTCTTGATTACTCTTCTGTTGTTCGCTCTCCTTAATAATGTTTCCCTTTTATGATTATTATTTCACAATTGGTGACCCCTTATGACTTAATGGCATTTCTGCCTTTCTTGTGTGGAAGTGATTAAAGAAAAACTGTATCATGAAAAATATAACTATTCTGTTAAAAAGAGTAAAGCCTTATTAAATCTGGCAAAAAATGCCTTCCAGATTAATTCGATATATATATATATATATATATATATATATATATATATATATATATACATATATATATATACACACATATATATATATATATATATATATATATATATGTATATATATATATGTATATATATGTATAAATTTAAGCCGTAACAATAATGCCAACAACCCTCTGTCGTTCAATAGACCAGACGATATGCTTCAAACAGATGCCATCATTCGCTTGAAAATAGACACCCGACACACCCTTAAGTTAATATCTGTCCGAAAGTAATTAATATGTTGATACAATATATTCCCCTTTCGTCCATTATTACAATAATTGGTTTCACAGTTTTCATGTAATTAATATTACGAATATATATGCTTATAAAACTCAGTAAATTATCAAGATTCCTCATTCCACAATTCGCTTGAGGATGAAATAGAGTGCGTTTTTGTAACTTCTATTTTTAGAACTTCTATTTTGAGAACTCTTATGTAGCG
>CAHIKZ030001336.1:892500-917500 GCA_903632075.3 Acanthosepion pharaonis
ATTTAACACAAGACTTGAATATTTCATATATAATATTAATATTCAATTTCACACCTATATTTCACCTGCTAACTCGGCCACTATGTATTTCCTATAAGCCAGCTGTTTATTTATCTATTTACTGAAGACGGTAGCCCCCATACACCTGAAGAACTAGATGCAGCTGAGTGTTTAAGCGATTCGTGTGCAGGATTAATCTCAGGTAAATCCTATTCCTGCATGCGAAATTGAGTGTTATTTATATTCTGACATAAAATTACGATGTAAAAGTCCAGTTTGCGAAAAGCTAAAGCCGGCTCAAATAATAAGCCCATCTTTTGCATTACAAATGCTCAACCAGACAAGTGTGGTAATAATTGCATCAGGCTCAGGCGCCCAGAAGTTTTTTTAAGAGTAACATAGTTTGGCATCATATCACAAATATAGAAAAAAACAGTGAGGGTCGAATTTGCCACAAATGTATAAATAAATATAGATACAGTGTAACCCGGATATAAGAGACCCGGATATAAGAGAAACCCGGATATAAAAGAGATTTTCTCTGGTCCCAAATTAGAGCCTGTGTTAATGTATATAAAATAGACCAAACCCGGATATAAGAGAAACCCGGATATAAGAGACTTCTTCTCCGGTCCCGACAACTCTCTCGTCAACATCATTTTTATTTCAATAGTGTCTATTATAATTATTGGCCTGAATAAATGAGAAATCTTTATAAAGAAGCATATGCCCTTAGGTTATCAGAATAAAAATAAAAGTAGGTCGTCTATTTCAAATACGAGTATCCAGTATAATAGCGTCTGATGTAAGGGAAATGTTTAGAAATAAATCCATTAATTCATTGAAAAATGATTTGTTTAGATTTCGGATACGAAACTGAGCAGTTATAATCTTTCGAGAAAACATATATTAGTGAGGAGGGTATGCGTTCCTTAACAAGGAAAATAGACCCTTCCTCTATGGTAGGGCTCTTCTTAGCCGTCTGGTAAATACACCAGTGTAACGGCGGTTTTTCTTTTTACAAAAGGGGACATAGGTTCGATTCCCACAAGAAAGGAGTAATACAAACTGTCGAAAGTGACAATAAAAATATGGCTTCTCTTTCAAAAATATCATTTGAAGTAATATATACGTGTTTGTCTTTGTTTAGCTGAAGAATTTTACAAAAAAAGCTACTACGCTAAAACTTTTTATTAGCCTGAAGAACATCTCGAAAAGTTGATAAAACACCTACGAAAGTAAAGTTAGTTACGACGTTCATTTAGCTAGAAGTTAAGTTGTTAGTTCTTTGGCATTAAAACATCGCGTTACTTTCATTGTTAAAACAGGAAAAATCCTGTCATCTTTCGCCTGTTTATTGCATACACGTTAAAAATATTGAGTAAAGCAAGGATAAAAATACATTCAATTGCCATTGTTCCATTAAAGAAAGCAAAAACATCTCACTGGCTTCTAGCATTTTAACGTAGTGCAAAAATATGGCAGAGGAATGATAACTCATCGGTATATATATATATTACGTGGTGTGAACGTTTTAGGGAAAAGCCGAATTATTTTAAGCAGTCGACCTTTCGATACGTACATTCTGTTACAAACTTTTTGATTTAAATTTAGATTAAAAGCTCCGGTAAAGATCAGATTATTTTCTATGTAGGTTTCTGTCACTATCTCTCTATCTATCGTTCTATATCTATCTATCTAGAAGGCTCATTCAATCTATCTGTATTTTTTTTATATATCTAAACAGGTTTAATTAAAAAGAATCTACAATGCCTGTCTCTTGAATTTTTTTTTTTATATATCTTTTCAATTTTCGGATATGGTGTTGAGCATTATGTTTGAATTATGTCCGAAGTTTATATATTTTTTTTTTTTTTTTTTCAAGAGATTTTGACTATCACAGTCATTATGAAGATTAAATGTGGAGCTTGCGCGTTAGTTAATTATTTCCCAAGAGCAGTTACACATGACGTCACGCTAGACGATTTCAAACTACCAGCTTCCCAAAGAATACCAGGATATAGACAAAGAAATTCTTACTACAACCCAGACAACACACTGGTTCTTAATATTGAGGCCGTTCATTGAAAGTTCTTGAACGATAATTAAAAATATGAACTTCGGATAGTTTATCGACTACTTCGAACAAAATATTCAAAACTTTATCCGAAAAGTAGAAAATGAAATAACAATTTTCGATTCTTTTTAATCAAACTCATTTTGATGAATACTTGCTGCCTAAATATAAGTGAAATAGATGTTAAAGCTCGACTTAGTAAAGAATATAATACAGGGTGTCCATAAAGTTTGTGTGCACTTTAAAAAATTATAACTTTATTTGTATTTGCGGTGGAAATAATTTTTAAAAAATGTTATAATACAATGTTTCAACAAGATGGAGCTCCTTGTCACTTTGCTCTGCGTGTTGGGGAGTTTCTAAATCAGGAATTTCCTAACAGATGGATCGGATGGGATGGAACATTTTATTGGCCTCGTCAGATTTGACGCGATTAGATTTTTTTATGGGGACATGTGAAAACAATTGTGTATGCAACCAAACCTAGTTCATTAGAAGATTTGAAAGCTAAAATGCGATTTTAGGCATTACTGTAAATCAGTTGGCAATGTTTTCCGTGAACTGCAAAATCGTATTACCCTTTGTATTGCTAATGATTGAGGACATGTGGAAACTTAAATAAAATTTCAATAAAATATTAAAAAATATAGATGTACTTCTTTCTAATCCTTTTTACAAATTATTTCTATCGCAAATACAAATAAAGTTATAAATTTTTTAAAGTGAACACGAGCATTGAGGACGCCCTGTGTATACACTGTGTAAGGGTACCATTTTTATTGAGAGCTTCTTTTCGAGAAAAGAGAATTTGCTCTTCTTAAGGATTTATATGTAGATCGTGCAATAAGTTTTATTGTTAATAAAGAAATATTCAATTTATAATAACAGAGCTAAGATTTATATTAATAATGACTATGCGAAATTTTTCCTTTTCTTTCTGATGATGGATAGAACTCAGTGATTCAAGATTGTGAAATCGTCAATGTCCGTTCAAAGAATTTATATATTGATGATTATAATCTGTTTTTAAATCTGGTGGAGCATTAAGAATATATATATATATATATATATATATATATATATATATATATATATATATATATATATATATATATATGTATGTATGTAAAGTATGTATGTATGTATTGAAACAATGTTAATATATATACAAATAAACTGAAATATACAAGAACTAACACAATTCCGAACTTGCTTATATATATGCAGAAAGAGACACGGAAATACTGAATCAATTCACCCAACCACACAAACACAAGCATACGCACATAAAACCATACACACAGACACACACACACACACACACACACACACACACACACACACACACATACACACACATATATATATATATATATATATATATATATATATATATATATATATATGCGTGTCCTGTGTGAGTGTCTAATGATAGATATAATATGTTGTTATGTAGTTGAACATACGCTGACAATATTGTATTTATTTGCAAGCCAAATCTGCAACTGCTTGATTTGTTTACGTAATCGCTTACTACAGTATATTTCAATGGAGATGATGTGGACGGGCGATATCTAGTTCACTATCCAGCTAACTAGCATTCCACATGGTGTAAGCAAGTAAGTGATCAGTTGAAAGTTAAATTTAATAACAGTTGAAGGTGAAAAAGATTGGCACATCCAATGCCCATGGGCTATGAACGAATCTTCCAAGTAAAAAAATGAAACCAAATAAAGAAAAAAAAGATATGAACATTTAACCATGATCTTGCACTTTTTGAACCGATGTGCCGTGCTTAATTCAATTGACAGTTTGTCTCGAATCTATTTGCATTTGTTAACATTTTCTTCCGGCTTTCTTTGACATCATTGATTTTTTTTAATCTATGAAATCTTTCTTCGAACGTGTTGACATACATATCAATACGTCGATGTTTTATTTACAAACGTTCTCGTTTGCATACATACACGCTACACAAACACACACACACACACACACATATATGCTTACATATATATATATATATATATATACATATATATATATATATATATGTATACATATATGTATGTATGCCTGTGCAAACATATATATATATATATATATGTATATATAGACATATATGTATCTAAATGTTATATATGCATACTAATATATATATAGTATACATATATATATATATATATGTGTGTGTGTGTGTATACCTATATATATATGTGTATATATTTATATATATATATATATATATATATATATATATATATATATATATGGGGGGTTCATATATGCGTCTATCTCTAAAGTGATATTCAACTTTTATTCCATCTCACTCTTGTTGTGTTTATTCCATCTCATTTTGTTGTGTTTTTAATATATATATATATATATATATATATATGTGTGTGTGTGTGTGTGTGTGTGTGTGTGTATAAAAACACACTCACACACACACACACACACACACACACACACACACACACACACACACACACACACACATATATATATATATATATATATATATATATATATATATATATATATGTATGTATGTATGTGCATGTTATTCTTTACCAGTGTATACATTCCTTTACTTTTTATGTCAGACGACTTCTATATCATGAACGGTTTAAAGGCCTATAATATTTGCTTTAGTGTTACGAATGAAATCATTTCTATTTTGTCTCATTCTCTTACACTACGACATAGACATTCTGCAAGATCATAATGAATGCAGAGACATGGTGTTTTCATTTTAATCTTCAGTCTTTATTGTTTTACGTTTTGAATTAACCGATAACTGTTCGTGATTGCATATTGAGTGTTTTCAATGAATTCATTTTTGTCAGATTTTACAATTAAAAAATGTTTTATTTCATCGTATTTACATACCCACACAAATTGCTGCATGATTTCAGAATATAGTATCTCTTCATATCCTTAGCCACTTCCACAGAATCGTATCAAATTCTAGCTCGGATGCAATCTGGGCAGAATTCAGTCACTTGAAATACCATTTCCCAAATGTTGACTTCGTGGATTAGGATAGGAAGTCAATACTTCTTATGAATATTACTATAGGAACGTATTTTTACTTTATGTGTCTTGAACCTTCAGGACGTAGGCGATCATGGCTCTCATCAACTTCCTGCCGCTTGTAGTTGTTAATATGTTTTGTCTTTTTTGTCATTTCTCTCAAACCCTGTTCTACTATACTCAGCCTCATCAAGTATGTCACCCTCTGCATTCCACTGTCGTTCTTTCCCTTAATCCGTCCCGTGAGTAACAGGTTTTTCAGACACTCATCCCTCATGACCTGCCCCAGAAATTTCAACTGCCTCTTCCTGTTGTCATGTACAAGTTTTCCTTTTTTTTTTGTTTCCGCTTTCTAAAAACTCGTAGTTGCTCATATATTCGACCCATGTTATCCTCAACATCTTTCTGTAGAACTACATTTCTATTGCTTCAAGTCAGTTCTTCATCTCTTACGGGATTGTCAAGCATTCGCTGATATAGAAGAGAGATATCACGTTACATTTCAGTACTCTTTTTGTTTTCTAAAGATTTTTTTAATAATTTGATTAGCTTTTGGAATCCATCTTTGGCTATCCGAATATGTCTTCAGAGCTCAGTGTCACACGATCTGCCCTCTGTTAGAATACTTCCCAGATTTTAAATTTTTGTACTCGTTTAATTTTTAGCATCCTCGATTTTGTAATTTGCACTTTATACTTAGTCCTTTCTTCTCACTTTCCTACACTACGAGGTCGATTCTTATATATTTTGTGTTTCACATTCTCTTTATTCTATTTACATTCGGACGAATATCCTTATCTTTGATTTTTGTTTTTTCACAACATGACCTAATAATCCTAAGGTATTTCCTGTTGAAACCTTTTGTAAATTTTCGGTGGTACAATATTTTCGTTCTGCTGACTATGAATTAAAATTAAAATGGATTAAAGTATTGGTTTATTAATTTGGTAACATATTAATTGTGATTTAAATCTCTAGGTCAGGGAATACAATCTTAAACTCGATGGAAATAACGCGAGTAAAATCTGAGCAATATTAAAAAAAAGTAAGTGATATCTCTAGTCACTTCCAGTGGAAAGAGAACAAACCTGATCTATAGATTAAATAAAGCGGTCAGTTTGACATTCTTTAATTGTTCCCAGAATCGACAGACACGTGTAAAATGCCAACGTTGCTTAATTTTAATGATCATAAGAGAACTGACTGTTCAACGAGATAAGCCCTTAGGTGTTCCCCAAGGCTCTATCCTTGGCCCCGCTCTTTTCCTTATTTTCATCAATGACCTTCCTGACGCTATAGATTCCCAAGTTGGCATCTATGCAGACGACACTACAATTTACTCCTGCCTCAAAAACAAATCTAGTGTCGGCGACAAAACTAACCTGGCCGTGCGTCTTGAAATGGACCACCAATCGGTTGTTAACTGGGGCAAGAATTGGCTGGTTAACTTTAAAACCACAAAAACTAAACGACTCTCCATTAACCACCATAGTGATCCTTCCCTGCCCCCCATTAAAATGCCTGATAGTCAACTTCCTGAGAGCAGCTCCCTGCGCCTGCTCGGTCTCACGCTGACTGCTGACCTGAGATGGAACAAATACATTGAGTCAATTGCTTCTTCCACCGCGAGGAAAGTTGGCTCTCTGTGCTGCGCCAGGAAATTTTTCACCCCTGAATCGATACTTCAAATATACAAAACAACCATTCGCCCTTGTATGGAGTATTGCTGCCATATATGGGCTGGGGCACCTTCTGCTTACCTCGGAGTTCTTGACAAGATCCAGAGACGGATATGTAATCTAATTGGCCCTGATCTAGCGTCTCGTCTGCAGTCACTCTCTCACAGACGCGCCGTCGCCTCTCTCTGTCTTTTCTACAAATACTTCCATGGTAATTGCTCTGACGAGGTGCTTTCTCTGGTTCCCAGACTCCATGAATTCAAGCGCCCTACGAGGCTGGCATTCCGCTCCCACCCTTACACCGTAGAAACTTTCAAATATAGCCGTCTCTTCTACTCCAATAGCTTCATACCTCGCACCTCTCGCCAGTGGAACACCCTCCCCAATTACTGTTTCCCTAAAAGCTATAATCTCCAACTATTCAAATGTAATGTCAATCGACATCTCCAGTTACCTTGATCTACCCACTATCCTTCTCCTCATCCTTTCTTCTATCACTCCTATCCGCTCTCGCTTCAAATCTTCCGCAACCCCCTGCATCCTAGTGGCTTCACGCCTTGCTTGGGGCTTTAAGCTTTAAAAAAAAAAAAAAATTTCGAGTAGTCATTTCAACAATTTCTACCCTGTCCATATATTCCTTCTATTCGATTTCTATCCAGGTTATGGATTGATTTACGGTCACCTAAAAAAAAAAAAAAAAAACAATAGTATCTGCTTTTATACTTCATTTCATGTAGTTTTATTCTACTATAATTACGCCGGATGCACCTGTTCTGTTTTGCCAATGGAAGATATTTCGTTTCACTTTTTCGGTTCCTCTTGAAAAACTATATCTGTTCAGGTTTTCATGATTTTTTCTGTTCCGGTTTTGTTTTCATATTGGTTTCCATATGTTCCTGTTTATCGGTCATTAGGAAAGATTTAATGAAATTTTGCCCCGTTTCCTACATCAATTTGTATATATTGTTCATCAAATATTAGCTGTATAAACGTAGTTTACGATTCTGACTATTCGTATATTAAGTTCATTCCCTACATACAAAGTATGTGAATATTATCCTTAGCCTGTTAAGCTTTCTATATTGTAAAAAAATATTCCGTTTCTCCGTTACACGCTTTCTCCACTAATAAATGTCCATTGAATATTCTTCATGATTCCAGATGAATCTTCAACTTTTATCGTTGTTCTCATAATTTGGAGTAAATGAGAAAATTTTAAAGTAATTTCCGTGTTTAGTAAGAGAATGGTTAACCAATCAGAAAGCTCAAAATATTCAATCCGACGTGTATAAAAGCAGCCATTTTTTTATTTGCTCCAAAAATATCTTAACTGCCAACCTCTAATATCGAAGACCTGAAGAATTACTTAACAGCTGCTACTTTCTCCGAATATTCACAGCCAACCTCTGATATCGAAGACCTGAAGAATTATAGAACAGTTGCTACTAGTGATATTCGCGTTGTTCCATTGAACACATTACGTACTGCACTTGATTCTATATTCAAAGTCTACGATAAACATTGTCAACACTACTAACCTTCGACCCCTCGTTATAAACTTATTTGCATGGTCATTTTTGTTTTAAGCCCTGTTTTCTTTCTGGTAATCCACTTTTAAACTTCATCCAATTAAAATCTTGAATAATTAAATGTATTTGGGGTTGTACACGCTAGATTTATTTAAACATTCAACAGTGCCTATCATTCTAATCATACAAGAAATGTATTAAACAAATATTCATGGATTCCATCTACTTCTGGTTCCTTCCATATGCTTATTCTCAGGAGGAAGTTTATTAGATTAGATTGACTTTCTGTGCATGTTACTTGAGAGGTTTTATTTCATTTTTTTTAAATTACCTATATCAAGTGTCAAAAGAAAATTGCCTGATCTCCCTTATTTTTATGTTACAATGATTTTTAACATTAAATTTTAGGTTTCATAACGGAAGAAATAAACAATTCTCAGTCATTTTGAAAGTTTTATCGTTTACCGTTTCTCTGTTATTCGGATGTTTAACTCTAAAAATTCTTTGCTAGTCTATATATGCTTCCTCCCACTAATCTCTCGTTTATCGCCAAAACCGTTACATTATTTACTTATGGGGAAAAAAGAAAAGAAAAAAAAATCAGAGACAAAATTCTATCGATAGTGATAGTGAAGATGATTGTGAAAGACTTGACAGAAATTATTTTTTCAGTGAAGCCATTTCAAAAGACTGTGTTGCTAACAAAGATTTGTAAATATCAAACATTTTCTCAGTATTCTGTCTGACTTAAATGCCACTATAAATTGCATCGTTCCAGATACGACTATATGGAACAACAAGACATTTTTGGTGCGTCAATGTTTATATATACAATATTATCTCCATATTAAATTATGTTTAGTTTCTACCCATGTAGAACTTTAATATAGTATTCAATTAATTAATGATCAACAAAAAGAATTATTTGCTTGATTTGAGAGAACCTTGTTCGGCTTGACTTCAATTGAGAAGGAAATGGTAGCCAGTGAATTGAACAAAACTTTTGAGAAAATAGAATAAAATAATTGACAAAAATAGTGATATTACGAAATCACGTCTCATTGAAAAAAGTTGATTATCATAATAGAACTATTTCTAGTATTTATTTAGGGTTGTCATTATGTCGAATACAGTTGTATGTTGACAGCGTTTCTATCAAAATAATAAGCGAGATCATGTTTAAAATTTAAATTATTAAGTTTCATTCAACCCATTATTCGCCACCGTAATTATAAGAATTGTACGTATGTTTCTTAATTCCATTTAAATAATTCTTTTATCTAGGACATTGATTGCTTCCAGGAACGTACACCTGTTACAGTGTAGCAAAGCTTTTTGTTCTTTAAAATAAGTAACAGAAGAATGTCAGAAAATCGATTATATTTCTATATTGAAGATCTTGAAGGTGTGTGAATAAAAGAGATTCCTATGAACAAATATTTTGGAAAATAAGTTTTCCGATGTATTGATGTTTTTCTATTTCATTTAGGAGAATTGTGCTTGTATTCCCTCGTTTTATAGAGTATTCTAAACAAATTATTTTCATAATGACAATTCATAAAATGATTATTTTAATTCTCTTTGATTTTTAAAATCAGCAGATAAAATAATATTGCTAAAATTTACTGTTACTACTAACAATTTATCTTCTTATACAGAGACGTGTATATCTTGGAACACTTTTATACAGAGATATAGCATATCTTGGAATAATTTGTTTATCCGTTAACTTTATTGCAAGAAAATTACTACCCAGCTATGACACGTCATCCCAGCACTGATTTCAGACAGAATCATGGATCCCAGCCTACGCCATTGTTTTAGATGACCGTCGAACTTTCCTCAATTCTTTGACAGGTAATATTTTAAATCTGATGGATGTTTATCTTATTTATGTTTATTTGGATCTACCCTCCAAATTCTTCTATGGGAAACATTTTGGTCACATATTACTCTACAATGCAACAATTAATATTGGAGTAAATGGTACCCCAAACTCTCATATAGAAACTTGTCGATAGAAATACTGCTATTCAAACATTTGGATACTATTGTCAGATGTTACCTTTTAACTACATATTAGGTGGGCTTTTATTCAAAGCCATTATTAGCGTTTTTCTATGGTTTGCATTATACATTCCTTTACACATTTTGTGACCGAGACAAGATTCCCTGCTGTCGATTACAGTTTTTACATTTCATTTCTCTTTATATATTAACTTAACATTTAGCTCCAGAATTTAAGTATGTCTTTTTCTTGTATATCGTCATATGGCCCAATATGCCCCATTCAGTACGATCTTTAATTCAGAGACGCTATTCCCTCTCGCCACAAAGTCTACCAGAAACATCTCTTGGGTAAAGCACATGTTGTATCTCATTGAGATGAATGAGGTCAGTAGGATACACTGGTGATAAAAAACTTTTAGCAATTCTTTTTATAACAAACTAGATCATCACTGGGAAGTAGAGATGTCTATATGGTCAGCAATTTTTTATTAGTATACTAATGCTGACATTTCCTGTATCAGTGTGTAACCATGTCACTAATTGAGCCCTGATTAGCAGATTTATGTTTGCCTTTATGGGGCAGAGTGCGTTTTGATGATGACACGTGTGATAATGTTACCATGTCAGAGAGTACAATCTGACGTGACAGATATTAGGGAAACTGGTGGCGGAGAGAAATGGTTAAGGAATCGATCGGCACCGGTCACGTGCAAAAATAACACCAAAGAATGAGTAAGACAAGAAAAAGAAAAAGGAAAAAGCGGAATAATATGAAGAGTACAAGAATAATAAGAGAAAGGAACCCATCAGAAGAGAAAATATGTTATATTTTACTTTTATTTTTAGATAAACGCAAGATTTGAAGTGAAACCAGCAGCGAAGCAAAAGATAATAATAATAATAATAATAATAATAATAATAATAATAATATCTATGAACAATGTGTGTAATTTTGTTTTTTACGAAAAATGATCAATAGAATACATTTCTGAACTTAGGCCTCTGGTTGGGACCCGGATGGAAATGTGTATAAAACATAAATCAAAGGAACTACTACTACTACTACTACTACTACTACTAATAATAATAATAATAATAATAATAATTAATTATTATTATTATTATTATTATTATTATTATTAATGTGTATTACAAAAATAATCAGTGGAATCCATATCTGAATTTATGTCTCTGGTTGGGACCCGTAATGAAATGTGTATACGACAGAAATCAAAGGACTACTACTACTACTACTACTACTACTACTACTACTACTAATAATAATAATAATAATAATAATGATTATAATGATAATAAAAACTTGCAAATCGAAACAGCAAAAAATTGCAAACAAATGTGGAAATTGAAATCAAGAATAGTACCAGTCATTGTAGGTGCGCTAGGAATGATAAAAAAGGAACACAAGAAAACAGAGGAAAAAAAAAAGGATATTCCAGTTTAAGAGAAATACAAAAAAAATGTTATGATAAGTATTGCCCATGTACCAAGAAGAAATTTGTCAATGTGATGTTAGTGATATTATGGGAATTAGAAAAAAAAATCATGATTTGCAGCCATAACAAGACACATCGACCGGACTTAGGTTTACCCTCAGACTTGGTAGATACTATGAACATAACATGAATCGAAATATAACGATTATAATATAGCAATAATAATACATATGTAATTAAAAATGACTGAGAAGATATTTCTGTAGAAGATTTTCATGTAAATTTTTGTGTAATCGTATAAGAGATATTTTTCTGATTTAGAGTGATTAGTTTGATTGTTTGTTACGAATGCTTTCAGTTAATTTGGCAAACATTGACTAGGATAAAAATAAACTTAACTGAAATAGCTTGTGACTAATTTACTGAAACAATTATTACTGAGTGATTGCTTCTCAAACAGACAAATTTCTTTATCCTGCTTCACACACACACACACACGCATGCACGCACACACATAGATTTACATATTTTAAGCAAATGACACCAAGCAAGGTGGGAGTGCCACTAGCACGTACGGAGTTACAGAGAGTGAGAGCAAGAGTAAAGAGGAGTTTTTGGAAAAAGGATAAAGAGAAGGGCAGGGATCAAGTTTAAGGCATCAGAAGATGTTGATTGGCATTACATTTGGATAATTGAAGATTATAGCTATCACGGAAGCAAGTGATAGGAAAGAAATTCCACTGACAGGAGGTGCAAGATAAGCTATTGAAACAGAAGACAATTAGCTCTTTCGACAGTGAAAGGGCAAGACCGAGAGATCAACCTACTAGCACGCATATGCTATGCCCGTGATTTGATATATATATATATATATATATATATATATATATATATATATATATATATATATATATATATATATGAAGAGGTATAGTTTTAAGGTATGCTATATGTATGGGATAAGTGCTCAATATTCGAGATAGAGCGTATGTAAATGAAAAGTGGAGATTGGAGTCAACACTCAGAGGCGACAGGCTGTTTCATGCTAGGCGCAATCATCAGTCCGCCTCACGAGAGCTCCTAGCATGAAACAGCCTATCGCCTCTGAGTGTTGACTCAATGTTTACTTTGTATATATATATATATATATATATATATATATATATATATATATATATATATATATATATATATATATATATATATATATATATATATATAAAAAGCCTTAAACACTAATATTCCATTGTCATAATTTATTCCATTGGAATCGTAAATACGATCCAATTCATCAGACCTACAAATTCAAAATGAAAACAGATATATATATAGTGATAGATCGTATGTAAATATAAAATTGGTCATTAATATTAACACCCCAGGCCGACGATCTGCTTCATGGATTAAGGATTGCCTATAAACATGAAAAAGAATGTCACAACTGGATGTTGATTTAATGTTCAATTTTACACACGCACGTTAGCGCGAACACAGAGTCACACGTATGCACACACACATATATTTATGTATATATTGCAAATTAGTTAATAATATAACGTAAGAACTTCTATATATGCCATAATAATTAATTTAGTTTCGAAGAAAAATTCAATATCTAAGAAAAAATTTAAAAATGGAAGAAAAATCCTGAATTTCATGAATACTTACGTGTACAGAATCGAGTGAAAACGGATCGAAAATGACGCTGAACATATTGCAAACATTGCAATATATCATTTAAAACAGAACCTCCTGAAGAAAGAAATATTACCAGGAAACTTCGAAGTCGGGATAAAATTGATATTTAAAAGTTAATTAAGCACATTTTTGGTTTTGTGCTAGTATTTTAAGCACAATTTTTCGCATTAAATCGCAATAAATTAACTATGTCGATAATAAATGGTAGCAATATGAAGAAGACATCACATTCCTGGGTAAATAATTATATTTAATAAAGTAGATCAGATCATATATACATTTGTATTTTATACATTATATATAAATAGACACTGATTTTGTTTTCGTTTAACATTATTATCGCTCTTATTTACCAACAATTAGAGGGCCATACATTAAATTGGGCAACTGCTAGGACATCAACTCTTTCAGGGAATAAAGTATTTCTCTTTGACAGAGGTTCTTCATTTAGTAACATTAGCTGCATATGTTTCTGACATCACACTAGTCCAGAAGTTTGCTTTTTAGTTCTCTTATTGATTGATAATCCTTGCTCTCTTGACCCGTATTGTTATTTTCGATGACATTTTCAAGGGATTGGTTCTATCATTGTTCCTACATATTCTTTATTTTACAGTTTATTATTATTATTATTATTATTATTATTATTATTATTTCCTTTGAATTCTGGCGTGTACACATTTCTTTCCGGGTCCCGCCCAGAGACCTAAGGTGGACCTGAGATGGCATCATGACATTTCCACTGAAAAATAATATATTTTACGTAGATAAAGCCCTTCGTAAAGTGTGGACTGTGTTAGTGAGAACAATGTTTTGTATTTCTTTGAGGTATGGGCTTCCAGGAATCCCTTCAATTAGTCTACTGGAGTCTTTTCCAAGCAATCCTAAGGCTCCAACCACAACAGGGATTTTTGATGTTCCCATGTGCCACATTTTTGATATTTCTATTTCAAGGTCCTTGTATTTTGACAGTTTTTTGAATATCTTCGAATATATATTGCAGTCCGCAGGTACTGCCATATCAATAAGGAGGCACTTTTTTGGTTTGTGGTCTTTAATAACAAAGTTAATGTTTATAACAAAGTTATTAGTATCATTATATTTTTCTTTTTTAATAACTGCTATTTAATATCGCAACCATATAGATACTGATTATAAATAAGACGAGAATATATCCTAAAAGGTAATAAATACAGGTATATCCACTACGGACTCTAGTAAAAAAATAAAATTAATTACGTACTACGCCAAATCTAGTATATTTAATTCAGTCATTCATGACGAATCTTTACCACCTACTAATTCATGCAGAAAACAAACATTGGTTATCAATTAAATGTCCTCTGGGAAAGTGGATCTCCAATGGTAAATATAGGAGTTTCCATTTGAATGTTATGTCCAACATTTGTAAACATTTATAACGGTATACCTGCCCCCATTCCCAATTCAGGAAAAAGTCTTGTTGAAAATACATCTATATTTTTTCATGAAAATAATAAAAAATAAACTAAAAATTCTGGAAGATATCTAGAATTATGATACTGCACGAATATTCTAAAATGTTTACAATAGATACGTTAAAATATCAAGTTTTGCATTAATAGTTTTAATAACTATTTCGTAAAAACACTGGACAAAGTATAATTACTTACCTCCCATAAAACGATATCTAGCGATCCCGGACTGATTCAGCGTTTTTCATTTCACAAGTAAAAATGTAAATTTCAGATGAACACAGCTATTTTGCCTTTGGACATGATGAACACAGCAATATTTATCTGGAAATAAACAACTTCCTGGTGATGAATTTGTGCTATGTCGAAAGTACTCAGATTAATATATGCATAAACAGGACGATTTTTTCTCTTCCCTTAAGAAAGACACCAAAATGCTTGTCCGTGAAGATGAAAGCATCCAGTTTAAATTAAGTAGGCAAAACTTGGCTAAATAATTCAATGAAACATGTCTCAATGAAAACAGGTTGCCAAAATGTAAGCAATCTCTGTCTTTCTCTATCTCTCTGTCTATGTATATATATATATATATATATATATATATATATATATATATATATATATATATATATATATATATATTACCACTTACACGTTAGTGTCCTGGGTAAGACGTTAAACTACATCTGCGTCCTCGGTAAAACGATAAACTGCATCCCCGTCCTCCTTAAGACGATAATTACATCCAGTATTAAAGCCTCTGATCAAGAGGTTTTGAGGAGCGTGGAACCATCTCTTAATTGCTAGTGTTCCCAGCTCCACCCAGACCCGGGGTGGTAGCACCTGTTAGGGTCCCAGCTGTGCTCAAATAGTTAACTATTACCAGCAATACTTTTTTGAAAAAAAATATTAACAGCAATACAATTTTGAAAGAAAATTATTACCAGAAACAGATTTTTGACAAAACAAAATATTACCAGCAATAAAAAAAAATGTCCGCATTAAATAACCCATTGAGGTGGATATGCCGTAAAACAAAATAAACCAAACCAAACTTAGACGTTATTTTTCATCTATATTCATATTTAAGTAGCCGCTCCGTTTATTTGTTAGACAATATATTTATTTATTTTTTAATATTCCATAAATATCATTAATAAAGATATGTGCTCTCTGGCAGGATGTTAATATTCCTCCCCACTACCAAGCATAAGTCTTTGTCAGATCTGACGTGATTTAGAAATACTTGTCTTCGCAGAGACTCCCCTTTGACCAAAGCCGAATAATGTCATATAAGCAAGAATTTATTCAATGATTTTTCAAATATTAAGACCGGTAGCCGAAAATAAATATACTGACGAATTAATAAATAAATAAAAGGTATATATATATATATATATATATATATATATATATATATATATATATATATGTGTATATATAGGCAGCAATTTTTCATTAATGCATGTTTCTACGCAAATAGAACATAATACTGCTTCAATTAATTCCAAACATATAAATCACATTTATCGTAGTCAAATGCATACTAATTATAACCAGGATGAAAATATACTAAAGACATAGTAAATACTGATATATCCACAACAGATCCTAGCAAAAAATATGTTAATCATATATATACACTAAATCTAGTATAACCAACTTAACTATTCGCAATGATTCTTCCCCCCTCCCTGTTATCGTTTTGCAGAAAATCAACATAGTTTACAAATTTAAGTGCACTTTGCAAAATCTCCAATGGATTAAATAATATTTATGTTGGTCACAACAAACTATTCTACATTTAAATGATTTTCTTAAAACAACAAGCCTGCCCGCTTACTCAATTCCGGAAAATCCCTGACAACACAACCCTTTAAGTTAAATCTTTAAAATTTTGAAAATACAACATAGAAACCTTTGAACAAAATTTGAAAAGAAATATGCTTAAATACCTATAATTTATTGTTTATACCAAGCGGCTTCATAATTTACTTCTCGTTTTCAATTCACGTGGTCATAGACCAATGGCCGCAAATTTCGCTTCCGCAATATTTATGAAACTTTTTGCAGCAAAGGCGGACTATCATTGTTGTTTCGTCTTTGTGTTGTTTGAATTATTGAAAATGTCATCAAACTCTTAGATTGTATTTAAACATGTATCAATATGGTGATTGGTTTTTCGTGGTTCAATGATACTTGACTTTATCAAACAATATGAAAAGGAATTTAAATAGACAAAACTTGTCTAATTATTCAATGTAACATGTATTATATATATATATATATATATATATATATTTATGACATTTAAAACAACGGATCCTTTCGGTTAAGCCTAACGGTGGCTCCTGGTCGCTCCTCCTGGGTACTCCAATTGTCAGATGAACCAGCCTCGCCTTCCCGACTGACAACACAACTACCGATCTTCCGGTCTGTCTACCCACGCTGTGTTTAGATCTTACCAAAACCATAAATAAAAACTTTCAATGAGACAAAAAAATTCTTGAATGGGTAACAACCTTTATATTTATACATAAAACAAAAATTTCCCAATTTGAAACCCTATCTTGAACAAAATAAACTTTTAGGAATTGTGTATGTCGGAGTGTGGTTTGGTTCGAAATATCGATCATTCGCAGTTGAACTTGAGTTGTATTTTCTTCTTCGTCGACTTAGGCTGGAAGTTCTCTTGTCTTCTCGACTTGGGTTGTATTTCTTCTTCTTCGTCGACTTAGGCTGGAAGTTCTCTTGTCTTCGAATTTATGGATTTTTGCCGCAACAGCCGCTCTGTCGTCCGAGGTGGTCTCTTCTCGCTGCCGTCCGGGGCTGGTTTAATGCCACAACTTCTCGGCGTCCTTGTTCGACTGGAAGTTCTTGTCTTCACTTTGTGGTCAAAGACTTGGGCGAGGAATTGGTGACAGGTCATGAGCTGCAACGCGGTTCCAACTGATTTCTGTCGCATCCTGCTTTTATTGACGCCGCAATAAACTGGGTGGGTTGTCGTCAGGGTCGTAATCCAAAAAGTCGCATTATTTTGTCTTCTCATTATCGCTATTATTTTCAAAGTGCCTTTGTGGGGAGGTACACCCATCTCTCTTTCTCGTATGTCAGGTGACCGTTTTTCGACCAATGGTTTCCTGATCGGGCATTTCTTTCTTCTTTCTGCAGATCACGTGACCGTTTCCGACCAATTGTTATTGATCGAGCATCCTTTCTCCTCCTTTCGGGTGTACATCGTTCTTGTTTTAAAAAAACAAAATCCAATTTTGCCTTTTTCTGCACGTGAAAATGACAATCTTGGTCACCTCTTTGATCAACCAGCCCGCCGCTAATTAGTTGTGACTTCAGGAAAGAATATTGTCGCCATCTGTGATCTGAGACACCGTTTCGTTTTTTTTAAACTTGTTTTTATCAGACCCGGCAGTCAGAAAATTAATTTATCTGAATTGGTTCACTCGTCAATGGGGGGTTCTAATTTTAACAGGTCAGAATCTTACCGTTTATCCCCCAACCCAAAAGACACTTTTCTCTGATTAAGATTTCGTTTTCATTGTTCCCAAAATTTTCTTTATCCAAATTGATAAGATGTCTTTTCTACGCAAAAAGTAGGGCTAGATGCTTTGACCGATATCTGGTTTTCATCAAGCGGCCCGTTTTGATATCATGTCTTTTCAATTTCTTTTTATTATTTCTAATTCTATTCTTCCAATTGTCTTTAAAAAAATTCGGTCAACATAAGATATCTTTCTGACTATGCCTCCACCATTGACTGGGTATATCATCCAATTCTCTTTCTTTCTTTTTTCTTCTTCCCTTAGGATCGTCCAAGTACAATAGAATTATTTTCAACTCAATTATTTTCCGTTAAAAAAAAAAAAAATTAACAACCTGTTTAGTAAACCGAGTAAGAAAAAAATTAAATCAGATTTCTATGAATATTTCTAATAATGCAAGGTGCCACAGATAGATAGATAAGATAGATAGATAGATAGATAGACGTTACATTAATTGTGAATATACGATAACGCACGTTACATGGAGTGAAAGGGAAGGGGAATTAAAAGATTCAAAATGGGGAGGATTGAGGAATCAGCAAAAACGTAACAGATTTAAAAAAATTCAGAAGATGGCGACTGACGTTGTATTTCAATTTATGAAGATTTTAGTTAGCCGGTAATTAAGAAATCGGAAGTTGGAAAATGCGAGAAAGAAATGTTAGCGTAGAAATGGCAGTTGCATCTAGCTTGGTCAACCTCAAAGCAGAGAGACCTAGTTGCCAATCTAGTAGCACTCTTCATCTATCGGGGACACCAGGAAGAAAAAGCTTGTCGGAGCAGTTATCATGAAAATATTTGTAGAACAGAAAGAAGCCACATCGGTGATAAAGGGACTGGAGATCTCTGCTTACGGTCGATTGTATTGCAAACACTTCACACAGTTTTGTCAAGCATCTCAAATGCTCAGTAGGTTCACCAGATGATATATGACAACGGTATTCAGTACATCGTAGATTTATAAAAGTGTAAGATGGATTCAGAAGAGTAAAATCTTTTGGTATGGAGCAGTGAACAAGCATTCTTTGTAACAGACGTAGCCTGTTGACTTGATATAATCGCTTTACTTCATGTCAATGGAAATGTTGAAGCCAAGAAATCATAGAGTGTTGCTCTCCTAAAATTTAAAATGCGCTTGTTTCACTATTTCTGTATGGTGTGAAAGTGTATGGTGTGATGGTGTGATTTCCCTTAGATATTATTAGAAACAAATTTAAATATTGTTTTTTTTTTCTTAGCACAGAGCAAAATGAGCGTGTCATATTCAAATTCTCCGCTTTCATACGAAAACTAGTTGAAGTATTATACAATTACTCTCTTTCTATCCACTATGTTTAAAAAACAGCGAAGATAAAGCATTCTAAATTTCTTTGGCAATTAAACTAAAAGGTCAATTTAAAACCATTTGGGTGGGGATTTAAAAACTCCACCACATAGAACCTCTTACTACCGTAACACAAAGCCCGTTAAGTATTTGTGTGATACGCGATTTGCAATTAGAACCTGATGGTGATCATGACTTTCTAGAAATACCAGTCCTTTGTAAATTGTGTCTTTTTGTCATCTCTCCTAAAAAACTTACTACCATCCGTTTACACAAGCTCATTAGGCACGTCATACTCTGTTTTCATCTGTCTCTCTAACCGTCGATCTGTCATGTATGTATTAATATTTCAAACCTCTTACCTCATTATGCATCCTAGAAATACAACTGTCTCTTCCTGATTTTAGGTATAAGTGTCCATTTTGTTTTCATATTCTCTGTAAATTCGTCGTTGCTCATATATTCAGACTATGATATTCGCAGTATAATTCTATATAACCACATTTTTGTTGATTACATTTTGCCAAATAGAATATTTGTCTATTTAAACTTTTCCTAGTGTATGACATATACAAGTACAGATGTGTAGAGATGGGCACTGATCTTTTAAGTCTTCCATACGAATATCTCAAACGAAGTTTCTAATAAAACACGAGGATCATATTTTCCCATCCGAGGTTAATGTACTGATGAGGTTGGGTGGGGGCTACTCTGACGACATGATGAGAATAATCTTGAATAAATCAACATCGTCTTCCAAGTATTGCAAGAAACAAGACTCATTATAGACGTTTTCGAAAACAGAAGCTAGTATTTGGAATCGGAATGAAAGCACTGATTCACTGAATCCATCATAGAAATACAAGATGTGAATTTATTAAATCCCAGACATCAAATGCCTCAGTGTATGGATCTGTTAAGTCAACTTTAATATAGAATATAAGGAGACTATACGTATAATAGGAACACAATACGGTAGCGATTGTTTCAGTCAATACAAATTGCTACAAATCTAACCATTAACCTGAAAATTCCAAACATGTTCGTAAGTAGCATCGTCAAAGCGGAGCATTCACATGTATGTAGTGAAATATGTAAACTGTTAGTTGTATACAATTGCTTTCTCAGGTCAAGGGTCAAAACTAATTTTGAGCAAATGAAACCTAATGCTATTTGCGACGGCCGCCCCACTTCAAAACTCGTAGATTGGCGCTACAGAATCACAAATAAAAAATTATACAAGTTAACAAAAACGACGACTTTCAACAACAACAGAAACTAAAATGGATGTCATATTTAAATCGAAGAGAAAATAATGACATAACCAATACACGTAATACACGTGATGTGGTTTGAAGAATAGATAAGCTCAAGCTTGGTGTCAATAACGTCATATATACAATGAAGAGATTGAAATGGCTAATCAATCTCGTGTACATCATTGAAGATTTTCAGCGTATAGATTAATACATAAGAGTGATTTATTGCTGTAAAGTTGGTTATGTCTGAAATACACATGGATTGAAATATGCTACTGATATCTTTCAAATATATCTACATAAATCTTGTCCTTGATTTAAAGTATTAAAATAGTCATATTTTCACAATCTTATTTAAAACAAACGTTTTTTTAAACAGTGGTAACGTGCATTAATATCGTAGTTCACTTACTTCTTTGAGACATATCTTTTCAGAGAGTAGGCCATTATGGATCTTTACAACTTTCTGTTTTAGGTTTTTTTAAATATTTTTATTATTAAACTTCCGATTTTGTCAGTGTTCTACTCTGTGTTAATTCTGAATTATTAAATGAGTTACTAGCTTCTCTTGCATTCAATATGTCCAGTGTAAAATTTCTAAGTTATCTTTTCTCATGAGAGAAACCATTCATGTGTTGTTTTTCTTTTGATTATAACTCTATTTTTCTTTGTTGCTCCTATTTTCCTCAAAACCTTTCCATTACTCAATTATTCTCCGCAACCCATCCGTAGGTAGAATACCAACTTTGTCATTTATTCTTCATCTATGAAGAAATTGAAAAGTATTGTCGTCTCTGTTAACAAAATCATTAAATTTATGCAGCTTCTTTTTTTTCTTCGCCATTGTATTGTCTTTTATTTTTGCTGACGTCATGAATTCTGTTTTCTCTCAGTTACAAGAATGTTGAAGTTGAAATCTCAAAAATGTGAGACATCAATAATTCCAATTTTGGTTGGAGTCCTCGGTTTGATTGGAAAAGTTTCTGATAGACTCATAGAAGGGATCGAATGTAGCCCATGCCATAAAGAAATAAAAAAAAATATTTTTCTCACTAGTACAGCTCATACATTACGAACGTCTATATCGGTGTAAAATGCCCGAGCCGCTAGGTTGTTTCAATTTTAATCTTTATAAAAATGATCGGTGAAAATGTCATGATGGGACTTTTGACATCAGGTTTCTGGTTTGGACACTGAAGCAAAAGAATATACAACATAAATCAAATAACAATAATAATAATAACACAGTCAGAACGCTCAAAGCTAACCGCCCAGACATTGTTATCAGAGATTGCACACAAAAAAGGTGCCTCCTTATTGATATTGCAGTACCTGCAGACTACAATGTTTCTTTCAAGATCTTCAAAAAGCTATCAAAATACAAGGACCTTGAAATCGAAATCTCAAAAGCGTGGCACATGGGAACATCACTAATTCCTGTTGTAATTTGGAGACCTCGGATCGGTTGGTAAAGATTCCAGTAGACTAAGTGAAGGGATCCCTGGAATCACATGCTTTAAAAAAAATAGAAAAAAATGTTCTTACGAATACAGCTCACAACTTACGAAGGGCTTTGTCTATGTAATTTTTTTTTTTTTTTACAGTGGAAAACGTCATGATGCCATTTCTAAACTTAGGGCCCTGTGCGGGTCCCGGAAAGAAATGAGTACACATCAGAAAATGTAACTCTCATAGCTTGGTAAGAAAAATGGGTGAATGTGTAAGGGAAACATTTTATGTTGTGTCTTGATCAGTTGCCACCGGTTACCGTTCCTTGCTGGGATTTTTTCGACTGAAGATTTTACTTAAATTCTCTTTATAGGAATCACAAATTATATTTTTTGTTGTTGGCGGGAACACGGCCCGTTGTTTGGAAAATATCAAATATTCATTTTCAAATGATTAATTTATTAACCGGATGTTTGCGCGAATCCCCCGATTCAGAAACAATTTGCTGTTTGATAATTGATTGTCTTGGTGTTTATTTCCGTCTTCGTTCCACAATCGGTGCAAACAATCTTAACAGGATAATATACACGGATGACACAGTTTTGCAGGCAAATGCATTAAGACAACTGATGTACCTCCTAGAAATATGAAACAGAATGAAATGACTAATCATTAATTATAAGAAGTTAGTATACGTGGTAGTAACCAAGAGTGATAGTCCAGAGGTGCGTGAATTCAAAACGCCAGAATCATACAAGTACAGACATTAAATTATCTGGGAAATGAAATAAAAATAACGGCAAAAGCGACACAATAATTAGATACCATATTGGAAAAGAAAAAAGTACTTTGAGAAAGGATTAAAAAAGATGAAAATGTCGTTCGAAACAACAGAAAAAGATTTTCTAAACTGCGATGTAATATTGGTGCTCCTCTATGGTCAGTAATGCGGCACAACTTTACCACATATGGAGAGGTCTGTAAGAATATTATGAAAAAAAAATATCGACAGAACATGTGAGCAAGAACAAGATGTAAAGTAAACGAAAAGAAAAAAGGACACATGTACATAGAATCTGAAAGAGAATCAGAAATTATTGGATGCATAAATCAAAAAAAGAGTTGAATTATTTGATACATATAGAAAATTTGGAAGGCAACAGTATGAAATGAAAATAACGACTGGCCGACATACTTTTATATGCAAATGCTAGAGTTGAGACAGTGAAGGATAGTGTAAGTTGACAAACATTACTTAGAGCTGCAAATTATAGAAAGAGTTGGGCACAGTCATGATCTTCAACCTCCTGAAGGGATATGAAACAAAATAAATATTTCTTAAAGATATCAGTAGCTGAGGTTGGAAACGATGTAAAAAGCCAAGATATTGAAAGCATATCTCAGTGGTAGGAAACATCACGAATTGGAAGATTGATACAATCTATGAAATAGGTGAGACAGACTACCCTCAAGTCTTTCCTTCTTTTTAACTTGAACCGCATTAAATAAAGAAAAAAAATAATTTGATTGACGTGATAACTTAAAGAAAAAACTTATTTTCATGGCGAGGGTAATATGTTAGCTCCATATTTTTCTGTTTTTATATAATTTCTGACACACACACAACACAGACACACATATATATATATATATATATATATATATATATATATATATATATATATATATATATATATATTAAATAAAACTTAACGTTACCAAGCATCTGAAAAGCTGTCTTTCTGGTGACATTTATTTTGTAATCAATAATAATTTTGAACGTAGTCTCGTGAATAAGTGAGAAAAAGCTTCGACAGAAGGTGTCAGCTTCGACGCTTTATGCTACTGTTCCATTGTTATGCCTATATAACCCCGCCCCTCCAGACAGTTTATCGATCAATTCTATCGTTTTGCTAAGATATTTGGATAATAATTTGAGGAAACTAAAGTTTGATCGAGGGAAATGGAGTTAAAAACAAAAAAGCAGTCAATTTTGCTCATTAAAGCGCTTGATTACCTCCAAATTTTATTTTAGCCAACAAAGACATTAATTTCTATTCTAGCATCATTAACCGTAAGAGAAAGCAAAAGTTTGGGCGATAATAGACTTTTTTTCACAGTTGTTTTTTCTTGGAGATAATTTCATTGTCATTAAATAAAAATACGGCTCGTTTAAGTTTATATTCTGCGACGGTTCTCAATTGTATTTTAATGACTCCAGGCGGCAAATAAATGTGGTAAATTCATTCCATTCACCAAAGTTACCGGATAAAAAGCACAACAAAAAAGAAGTAATTCGCCAGTGTGTCTTTTCCTGCTGATTGTGAATCAGTCGTTTCACAATCTCAGAGCCTTACACTGTAATTATTTCAGTGGTTGAGATTGTAAAGTTTCGGTAAAAGTGGTAACATTTCTTTTGTCAGTAGAAAATTAATAAGTTGATGAAACGTGAATGGAGCCAAAAACTGGTATGG